>CM052898.1:190066912-190097810 GCA_028534135.1 Potos flavus | reverse complement strand
GTGCAGGGGATGGCAGGGTCAGAGTCCGATCTCCGTGCAGGGGATGGCAGGGTCAGGGTCAGATCTCTGTGCAGGGGATGGCAGGGACAGGGTCAGGGTCAGGTCTTTGTGCAGGGGATCGCAGGGACAGGGTCAGATCTCCGTGCAGGGGATGGCAGGGACAGGGTCAGATCTCTGTGCAGGGGATGGCAGGGACAGGGATAGGTCCCAGTGCAGGAGATGGCAGGGACAGGGTCAGGGTCAGGTCTTTGTGCAGGGGATGGCAGGGTCAGGGTCAGATCTCCGTGCAGGGGATGGCAGGGTCAGGGTCAGGGTCAGGTCTTTGTGCAGGGGATCGCAGGGACAGGGTCAGATCTCCATGCAGGGGATGGCAGGGACAGGGATAGGTCCCAGTGCAGGGGATGGCAGGGACAGGGTCAGGGTCAGGTCTTTGTGCAGGGGATGGCAGGGTCAGGGTCAGATCTCCGTGCAGGGGATGGCAGGGTCAGGGTCCGGTCTCCGTGCAAGGATGGCAGGGTCAGGATCAGGTCTCCGTGCAAGGGATGGCAGGGTCAGGGTCAAGTCTCCGTGCAAGGGATGGCAGGGTCAGTGTCAGGTCTCCGTGCAAGGGATGGCAGGGTCAGGGTCAGGTCTCGGTGCACGGGATGGCAGGGACAGAGGCAGGTACAAGGACAGATGCAGGGGATGATGGGCTGGTACAGGTCCCGATGTGGGCACAGGGATTTAGAGCACGTTTGTGAGTCTGTTCTCAGGCATGGAGAACATTCAGGGGACTCTGGCGTTGTTGGCTCCCTTCCAATTTCAGAAACAGCCGAAGTCTTAGTTGTGCAATAACCCAGTACATTTGAACCCACAGGCTGCACCCTATTTTGCAAACTCGGTGGGCATGCGGGGGCAAGTGAATCGGCGGGGTGGCATCTTCCAATTCATGGCAGTCGTCTCAGTTGTTTAGCCAGCTGGCTGGACTGACCTTCCCTATCCAGGGCAGACGAGGAGCCTGCTGTCAGAAAGCTTCGAGCCTTGCTAATGTTGCTTAGAGCCCGGCGAGGGAGCGTAGCCGCGTGCGGGCGGTTCCTTGAAAGCATCGCCCCTTAGTGCAGCGTCCCTAGCCAAACAGGAAAGGTCCAGTTCGACTTATTTAACTTGACACTTACACGTGGGTCTCACTGTCCTTTTACTTTGCAGTTAACGAGTTTAAAAATCCGGTTAAGCCAGGAGAGCCGACGCGGGATCTCGCGGACCCCAACCCTCGTTCCCGGAGCCGAGAATGTCGCTCAAACGCTCCGAGGTTTGAGCCTCGCTGCTCTCCGTTTCCCGACGCCGGCGTGGACGCGTTCCCGCGCTTTCGGGCGTGAGGGGTCAGAGGGCGCGCCGCTGCGCAGGCGCACGGAGCCGAGGCTGCCGCGGCCGCCATGGGCGAGGCGGGTGGCGCTGAGGAGGCCTGCCGGGTCAGTGAGGAGGCCCGGGCTGCCACCACTGTCTTTCCCGCGCTGTGCGGCGGCCCGCTTGGGCTTGCCCAGTGCTCCCGGGCTGTCCTGGGCCTGGTCCGCGGCAGGGTGGCCCCGGGGGTGGGGCTGGGGCCCGGCGGGGACTCCCGCCGCCGACCGCGGGGACGTCGAGCGCTGGGGCCCGCGGCGCGACGGTGGGACGTGTGGTCCGAGCCTGGCCCTTAGCCCCAGGGCCCCGCGCTGTGGCCTCCGCTGCACGGGAGGGAGGTGGGAGAGACCCGGGCTCGGAGCCGGGTTCCGCGGGTTCACGGCATCCGCTGGAGCAGGTCACGCAGCCTGCCCGTGCCTGTT
Organism: Potos flavus; assembly: GCA_028534135.1. Classification (NCBI taxonomy): domain Eukaryota; kingdom Metazoa; phylum Chordata; class Mammalia; order Carnivora; family Procyonidae; genus Potos; species Potos flavus. Next base: position 190,096,011 of record CM052898.1, on the reverse strand, counting down.
CGTGGCCTGACCCCCTCGGAGGGTGACAAGGCTGACGGGCGGGCCCGGGGAGCTGGGCGCTGGGACGGACAGAAACAGCGGCGGCCATGGTCTTTGGCTTTCGGGGGAGGGCCTCGCGTGCAGATAAAAACCAGAAACGGGCTCCCACTTTGAAGTCTGCAGAGCAGAGGGCGCGTTGGGTAAAGACGTGCTTCTGAAGCCTTTACGAGCAGGAGGCGTCAAAGGAAGGAAGCGGCCGACTCGCGCCGCAGTCATCCGGAGAGACGTGTAACGATGTGAAAATCTGCTTGTTCTTTTAGCACGTGGGGACCAAAGAGGAGTTCGTCAAAGTCAGAAAGAAGGACCTGGAACGGCTGACAACGGAAGTAATGCAGATCCGGGACTTCTTACCCCGAATACTAAATGGGGAAGTGCTGGAAAGTTTCCAGAAATTAAAGATTGTAGAAAAAAGTGAGTCTTACTTACATTTAGCAGTCATAGACGGTGAGAGCAGTCTGCGCCAGCAGGTTGATCTTACGGGAGCTGTAGGGTACATGAACCTTAAATGCTGTCACAGTCCTTGTGATTTCATTTGGGAGAGTCAGAGGGGACATAAGAAAGAGAGGCGCCCTGGGGTGTAGCTCTCAGACGTGTAAGCGGGCGTTGGAGGAAGGGTAGCCAGTTTCCTGGAGTTTCTCTTCTCTTTGCATCTCTCATCTTTGACATAAACATTTGGTAATCTTATAATTGAAAAGCTCTACTCTAAAACTTAAGTGCTTGTGTAAATTGAAGATCTTGCCACGTGGAAACCTTGCAAGGAGTTAAATGTGTCTGTAGAGATAGGTGTGTGTTTACTTGTTTTTAGGTGAATGGACAGGTCAGTTTTTTGTATTTTTTTTTTTTGGTTAAGATTTATTTATATATTTTAGAGAGAGAGTGGGGGTGGGGGAGGCAGAGGGAGAGAGAGAATCCCAAGCAGAATCTCTGCTGAGCTTGAAGCCTGATGTGGGCTCGATCCCCCAACCCTGAGCTCATGAACTGAGCTGAAAGCAAGAGTTGAAGGTGGTGACTGAGCCACCCAGGTGTCTCGCCAGCCCTGACAGGTCAGTTTCTAGCACTGATTTAAGTTCAGAATTGCCAGGACTTGTCCATTTAGAGTTTGAGATTTGACCTGAGCCATTAATTACTTCAGGCATCAGTTTGGGAGCCTATTGAAATGTTCTTAGATTCTGAGATCGATTCCGCAGTTGCCTAACTGGGGGTGAATTACAGTTAAATCAGCGTTTGGTGCTTAAAGCTGGTCAGGCACCCTGCATTGGACTACTCACCATCCCGGGGTGGTCTCTAGGAGAAGTGTTTCTGAGGGGCCCAGAGTGTGTCTCCAGCACTGGTGCAGACAAGAAGTTATCTGGACTCAACAGTACACGTTTCTGGTTGGTGCGGATACTCCTGGTCAAGAAGGCAGCCATGCACAGTTAGAAGGGAAAGTGCTCACGGCCACCACAGTCCCCTGTCCTGCTTAGTTTCTCTTTGGAATCCTCAGATCCACCCTGGGCTACCCTGCGGCGTGCTCTGGACGGGGATTCCTGCACACTGCCTGCCTCTGACTTCCTTGCTGGCTGCCAGCAGGGCTCACCAGTGGAAGGCATCATGGACAGAGAGAGAGGTTGGGGTGTTTCCTGCTGCTCCCTCCATAGCCGTGACTCGCACCCCAGGACCTCCGTGACAGTCTCAGCTCTCGCGGGGCTCTGGTAACAGTTTTTCTCCGATTCCTCCATCTGAAGGGCTGTTACTAGTCTCTGGGTGCCTCACCAGCCTCTGTAAGCAGGCCTTCCCCTAAATCTCAACATCCGGGGTTTTGTCTCCCACGGAGACCCTGTGGGATGTGCTCTAGGTCACTGGTTCTATCTTAGCTCCAGGTCATTGTCTTCTTAGTCCCTGGTTCTGATCCGGTGCTCAGCCAGTGGCCTGAGAGCTGCTGGTCACCCACGTGCACTTATCTTCAGGGAAGGACGGTGTTGACCCGTAGCAGAGTATGTCAGCGTGCTGAGTGGTTACGGTTTTTCTGCAAATTAGTAAGCTGGCATTCTGAAAACTACATCAGGGTCTCATGAGTTGGTTAGCACGAGTCAATCTTTAGTCAATCTTCCGTCAGTCCTTGGAGATCACAAGATAAAAATTGTGGTACGTACAAGAGCGAGGGCCGCAAGTGGCCAATCTGTGGTGACTTGATCAGATAGACTTTAGGAGCTCTTGCCCCATGGTGACTACAGGGCCTCTAGTCATCTCTCCTGCTCTCTGGCATTTCGTCTTGGTTTGCTTTGCTGATGTGTCCTCTGCTGCAGCCTTTCGGCTAGTGGAGCTGCCTGAGGTTCAGGCCTAGGGCCCTTGTCCCCTCACTCCATGGCTTTTCCATGGGCAGTTTCATGCACACGCAGCTTTAGTTCCCATCTTGGTGCAAGTGGCGCCTAGGTTTATCTCTGGCCCTAGGTTTGGCCCAGACCCCCAGGCTTAGTTAGGGCCCTGTATCCAACTCCTTCTTGGCATTTCTTCTTGCTTCTTTCACCATTGTTTCAAATGCTCAATGTTTGTCCTAGCCTAATCAGCCTGCAGCCATCAGGAAGCGCCCATCGAGGTCAGCTTTACTGGTTCGTTGCCATGAGGGAGGCACACCCCAGAGGGACTGTGGGCATTTTGCCAACGAAAGGCTGTGTGTTTTGGGGAAGGATGAAATTTAGGTGAAGTGCACATTAAACCACATTTTGATGGGCTGCAAGCAAAGTAGGGCTGTGGGGGGGGGGGGGCAGCCATCACCATATCCTACTACAGTGGACCCAGGGCTCATTTCTTTGAAAACTACAAAGTTTAGATTGATACAGAACATTGTGTCTGGAAATCCCTTATTTGAAGCTCTGCAGCTAGCTAGAAATCAAGGCAGCTTCCCTTTGTCCCAGTGACTTTGATCCTGCAGGGGACAGTGGGATGTTTCCTTTTTACTGGTGTAATTCCAAACAGCAAAATTTCTGACAGTCTGGGATTTTACAAAATAAGCTTTTTGTGCATAAGAAGTCAGCAGTCACTGAAAGGGGTCACTGTGACACTTTACTGTCAGAGTGTGTTCTTGGGAGAAACATTGTTTCCTGTCAACTTGGCACCTGGTTTTATACCTCTGTTGGCCCAGCCTCACAAACTGCAGGACAGATTTCTACTTTCGTACCTCTGGCTCATGCTGTTCCTCCCCTGCCCCACCCTGGACTGGGCTTCCTCAGTCTCCCCAGGGCAGAAGCATCCACCTAGAGACCTAGGGTCCTCCTCATTGCCCACCTCTCCTCACTATTCACTCCCCTCCCACCCCCACTCCTCAAACTCTCTTCCCAGAAGTCCTGTACATTTCCCCTTATGGTTGTATCCTGAATTCACTAGCCTGCCTGCACTGCCGCCTCCGAGCCCCAGCCCCGGTCGTGTTCCCTGAATCCCTGCCTCCCGTTTGTCCGCTCATTGTCACTTGCTCGTTTGTTCTGTATGCTGTCGCCTGTGTAGTTTTTCGTAGTTAAGTTTGGTTATGTCATTCCCTGGCTTGTGTCTTCAATGGCTTCTCCTTGCTTTTAGAATAAAGACCAAAAAAAATGCCCTCCCCTAAAAAAGCACTACCACCCAAAAACCTAAACAAAACGGTAGGTGGCTTGAAAGACTTTGTATTATTGGACTTAGCCTCAGGTGCAGACCCCCTTCCTTATCTGACGGCCTAGATAAGCTCTGTCTTCCTGTCGGTCCTGTCAGGTGTTCTCACAGCACACGGTGCGGTTCCTTCAGATAAAGTCGTTTCGTTGTCATGCGACGGTGTGAGGCGGCGGGAGGGCAGGGCCCGTGTTTTGCGTCCCGTTGCGTTCTCTGTACCTGAGTATTTGGTCCTGAGGACTTCCCACCCTGTCTCTGCATGTTGTTCTTTCTAAATTGCTTGGTTCCTCACGAAGCTGGTGTGCTGCAGGCACCTGGGTGTAAAGAGCAGGGAGGATCAAGGTGGACCAAGTGGACTTGGTGCGTGCTTTGTGCTGGAGGCTTTACTGTGAACTTTGAACTTGAGCTGGCCCCGGAAGGCTTCTGCTTCTCTGGCCCGAGGCCTGGCCTAGACCATGTCCTCCTAGGGCATCTTTTACTCAGTTTTGGCTGTCGAGTTTTTGCTACTTGGGTGACATGAAGGAAAACAGAGATCCCCTCTTTTTTCTTTTTGTAAGGACTAGGTCCAGTCACTCTTCTCTGGGCCTTCTGAGACAAATCACGTGAGCCATGGCCTTGAGAATGGCTCCTCAGAGGCAATCCAAGGATCACAAGGTGGCAGCAAGAGCCGCTGGACACATCGGTCCATCTGCTCTCCCGGCCCCGTGGTCCAGGAGGGCTCTTGGCTTTCACCAGTATCAGAGCTGCTTTTGCTTCTACAGTTGGTGTATGCTCGTCAGCTTAGGCAGTGACAAAGGGCAGCACACAGGGAGGAATGGATGCAGGCAGGGAGAGAGTAGAGGGCAACTATACCTGGCTTGAGGGGAAGCTTCTTTTGGAGCGTAGGTGGGCTCAGGCCCTAAAGGACCCACGTTGATAAAACGAGTGTCAAATAGTGAGCAGGACTTAATTCTGACTCTAGCATAGTAACTCCCTTTACGAAACCGGGCAGATAAATGGTGGAATTTGGAATCCTACTGGCAAGGCTGTTGCCTGAAATCTGGGACTAGATGAGCATGAGGAGCAAGGCGTGCTTTGTTAGAAGGATAAGAGGAAGGTGTTTTCAGCTGGGGTGATGGCGTGTGTGAATGTCACAGACGGGAGAGACAGTGGAGTGGATTGCCGGCTAATACGCTAGTTTTTCTGCTTGATGTGTGGAGCAAGGACTGGGGTATAGGAGAGTCAAGGTCAGTAAATGTCAGTAGTTTATAGAAGACAAAATAATTGTAGCTTATTGTTTTTAATTTGTGATGAGAGGCAGGTGGAAGTTATCCCATGGAAATGATGCTGAAATAGCGACTGAAATTACATTTTCAGGGGAATGATTTTTGTATCTGAGTGTAGGATGGGTTTGAGGAATTGGGTGGAAGATGAGGGAGAATTAATGATAGCGTGCTCACCCAGGAAGGCCTGCGACTCATCCGAGTGCGGGATTAGGGCTGCGCGGATGGCATGGATGGGATGCACGAAGGAATGATTAGTCTTGGTGAAGAAGCGAGGGCAGAGTGCGGCAGTGGGAATACGGAGTGGCCCGTGCACTGCTTCGGACGAACTCTCAGATGCTTCCCTGTCTGTAAAACGGGGACAGTGACGTACACCTCAGGAAGTGGCGAGCCTTAACATGGACTCTCTTCGGGAAGCGGGTGGCATGACGTGCGGCTCAGGGGAGAGGACCTCCTTAGGTGGAGGGGCCGCTGGACACTTGGTGGAGCGAAGGAAGTGCTCCGTTCTTGAGCCAGCAGTTTCCGTTCTGGCTCGAACAGCGCCACTCTGTGAATTCGGAGAAGGTCTAGAGAGGTGTGGAGTACGACTGACCTCGTTCGAATTCCTATTCTTTCTTACCTGTGTAAAATGGGGGTCTCCATGGTCTCCTCGAGCCTCTGCAAGATGACCTTGGCAAAGCAGAGACTTGGAAGTACCCAGTAAATGTTAGCTCACCCCCTTGTCTCTCACTGCCTCGGATCTGTTCATGTAATGATAACGGAGTTATTACTGTGTCAATGTGTGTTACAAATGTTTGATTTATTTTTATTATTTATTTATTTACTTTTTTTTTAAACAGTACGGTCCTTCATTTTTCTTTTTTTTTTTTTTAAGATTTTATTTATTTATTTGACAGAGAGAGAGAGATCACAAGTAGGCAGAGAGGCAGGCAGAGAGAGAGGGAGAAGCAGGCTCCCTGCTGAGCAAAGAGCCCGATATGGGGCTCGATCCCAGGACCCTGAGATCATGACCTGAGCGGAAGGCAGAGGCTTTAACCCACTGAGCCACCCAGGCGCCCCACTTATTTTTTATTTTTATTGACATAGAATGTATTATTTGTTTCAGGGGTACAGGTCTGTGATTCATCCGTCTTACACATTTCACAGCACTCACCATACCACAAACCCTCCCCAATGTCCATCCCCCAGCCACCCCATCCCTACCACTACCCTCCCCTCCAGCAACCCTCAGTTTGTGTCCTGAGATTAAGAGTCTCTTATCGTTTGTCTTCCTCTCTGGTTTCATCTTGTTTCATTTTTCCTTCCCTTCCCCTGTGATCCTCTGTCTTGTTTCTCAAATTCTACATATCAGTGAGATCATATAATAATTGTCTTTCTCTGATTGACTTAATTTCATTTAGCATAATACCGTCTAGTTCCATCCATGTGGTTGCAAATGGCAAGATTTCATTTTCTGATAGCTGCATAGTATTCCATTGTATATATCCACCACGTCTTTATCCATTCATCAGTCGATGGACATCTAGGCTCTTTTCATAGTTTGGTATTGTGGGCATTGCTGCTATAAACATTTGGGTGCACATGCCCGTTTGGATCGCTACATTTGTATCTTTGGGGTAAATACCCAGTAGTGCAATTGCTGGCTTATGGGAAAAAATGTTTGTTTTAAACCAGAGTCCTATTTTTTAAAGACTTACTTATTTTAGAGAGAGAGCATGCATGTGTGCATGCAAGTGTGGGAGGGGCAGAGGGAGAGAACTTCAAGCAGGCTCCCTGCTGAGTATGGAGCCGGATATGGGGCTCTATCTTACAACCCTGAGGTCATGACCTGAGCTGAATCAGGAGTTGGATCTAACCGACTGAGCCACCCAGCTGCCCCTAGAATCTTATTTAAAAAAAAAAAAAAAATCCTGTTTAGTATGTGGTTCAATATGTAAAATAGATGAAAGTTACATTTTCTGCATACTTAGAAAATTCTGTTTAGAACATTACTTGTAAGATCAGTACAATGAAGGTGTTTTGATGAAAACAAAATATAATATTAGAGATTTTGGAAATCAGATGCAGTACCATCCTCAGTGTCTAATTTCTGTTTTTAGTTTTTGGTTGTTAAGTAGCAAGGAAAAGACACAAATCACAGAGATAAGGAATTGCAAATGGCTAAGTTTTAACCATTTCACTTTGCAGCACCTGGGTGCTTTTCAGTGAAACTGATCTGGAAGCTGGAAGCCAGTGGGGTCAGACGTTTTTGTTTCACAGTGAAGTCACAAGGTCTAACAATTCCTTGCCTGTGTTACTGGCATGGGTACATTTGGAGAGAGATGGTAGAAAAGCCATTCGGCCTGTCCTATAAGACGCTTTTCAAACACATTTGCTGCCTTTGCAACGTTAGATAATGTAACTTAGAAACAACTGGACATCTTATGTGTCAGGTGTTAGGTACTCAGCCCAGAGTCTGGGGTTGGAATTATGTAACAATTCCTGTTGACACCAAAGCTAAATTGCAGTCTCATTTCTGACATTTTAAAAATTGCAACATTAGTTTTAACCTTTTAAAATGTATTTATTTAAATACATGTTTAAGTGTTAATACTGTGAACCAGCCTCATTTTGTTCGGTGAATGTCAGTAATGAATATAAGCTAGTGCAGCCATGATACACTGGGGAGAGATTTGACTAATTTTCTTTAGCAACAGAAAGAAGTTATTTTGTGTAATTTAAAATTTATACATGTCAGCATGGTCCCATAGAACCTTCTGTGATGATGAAGGTATTATGTGATTCACGTCGTCCCCGTCTGTTTAAAAAACAGTCAGTAGCCACGTGTGGCCCCTGGCCCAGCAGCATTTATTGAAAACACAGCCTTCCCTCCCGTACTACAGGGTTGATTTTGTTCTAAATGGCTGTGCATGTGCGGATTTGATTCTGTATTCTTTATTAGTTTTATTATTTGTTTTCATATTGTTCATTATTTGTATTTATTAGTTTTTATATTGATTTTTTACTTGGTTGCGTTTTATTCCAGCTCCTTTTTGCCTTTTTGCTGGAACATTATTCACAGTTATTTTAAAGCTCTGAATCTGGTAAATCCGTTAGCTGGGTCACCTACTGGTCTGCTTATAGTGTCTATTTTCCTTCTTGGTAATCTCGGTAATTTTTTTATTGATTAATAGATTTTTTTTAAAGTGAAAAGTTGTAGAGACTTTGGATGATAGTATTTTTCTCTAGAAGTCGTGCCCCTTCCCCCCGCCCCTCGCACTGTCTGTCCACCTCTGCAGCCTCTGTGTGCTGCTTATGCTTTGCTCAGCGCCTGGAAGACAGAATTGGCTCTGACCTCAGCTCATTTTTCTGTGCTTCCATCTCCTCCAGAATCGTGGCCCACCCTAAGTCTTGGCTGTCCGACAGCTCTGTAGTTTATTTTCATTTCCCACCTCTGTGGCATTGCTGACCTCTCTGCCCAGCTTTGCTGCCTCGTTGCCTGTGCTGCTTTGGAATATGCCAAGGTCCCTGGGAAGAATGGGGTGGGAGGCTGGGCTCCTGCGCCTCAGTGCCTGTTCCTGTTCTCTAGGTCCTGGCCCGAGGGCCCCTGTGCCTCAGTAACTCTCACATATCTTCCGAGGGGTTAGTTTGTTTAAATTCCACTTTCCTAATTATTCTCAGTGGGGAGATTGATCTGCTACCTTGCCATCATAGCTGGAAACAGAAGTCCTTCCATACATGTGGTTGTGATTTTTAAATTGTTAAAAGCACGTTGTAATGTCGTACAATAAAGACAGGCTGTGCAGATGATCCAAATTCAAGGAGGTTAAAGATAAAACTGAAGGCCATACCTGACCCTAGACTGATTGTTGTACTGGGAAGGAAAAAATGCTATAAAGGGCGATTTGGGGTCATTTAACAGAATTTGAATGTCAGTGGTAGATTAGATAAAGGTATTAATACTAATTTTTCTGAAGTTGACAACGGGACAGAGTAAGTGTCTAGGACATTATCCCTATGCTTGGGACGTACTCACTGAAGTAGTTATGGTATATGTAACTTACCCTCAGCTGGCTCGGAATGTGTATTGTGTGTGTGTGGTACCAGTGATGAGCAAATACGAAACGTTGCCCGTATGTAAGTCTGGGTAAGGGGAATATGGGTATTGTTTGTATTATTTTTATTCATGTGGTGTTTTATAAGTTTGAAATTATTCCCAAATAAAAAGTTCGAAAAACATTGTAAAATGGAAAAAGTGCTGTTTATAGAACATATGTGTCCTTTAGGCACTCTTATGTTGTTAGCAGTGGGGTTTGAAAACCACTGTACTATGTGGTCTCTAAAGCGTTGGTGGGTGTTGAGATTAATTTCCCAAGAGGCTGGTGTTAATGAGAAGAGGAAGACCTCTGTTTCAGCTCAGAGAAGAATGATTATTTCTGGTCCATGGAAATCTGAACAAGAGAGAGCATCATGAAGAGTAGGATGAAAGAGTGAATGCTGAGAAGGGATTATTGGGGTGCCTGGCTGGCTCAGTCGGGGGAGCGTGTGACTCTCGAGACTGGGGTTGTGAGTTTGAGCCCCACGTTGGGTGTAGAGATGACTTAAAATCTTAAAAAAAAGAGATTTTTAAAATCAAATAATGACCAAAAGTTTATAGTGACCCAAGTGAGATGATATCCGAGTGTCTCACATCGTTGTTTAGCAAGAACAAAAGGGGCAACAAGTGTAATGTCGCTAGGACAGACAGGTGTGGGTAGGGTTTGGGGAACACACACGAGGGTCACAAAGCCCTGGGAGCTAGAGGAGTGGGATGCCAGGACTTCCCCAAGCGCTGCCAGCGCCCAGGAGGGAGGTGCCTTACCCAGAAGGTTACTGCTGCTGGAAGATTGGCAGGGATGACACAGTGGAGAAGTGAATGTTCCAGCAGGTCTCCTCTCGTTCCCGGTGTCTGTGGAGCCTGTCATTGTCCAAATCAAATAGGAAGCCAAAAGCCAGGGAGCCTGGCTACTGTGGATGATGGCTTTCGCCTATTGGGAGCACAGAGCACGGTGGAGAGTAGGTCTAAAGGGCGCCTGGAGATGGGGCCAATGGACAGAGGAGGTGGGAAGGTAGCCAAGATGGAGAACGTGGAGACCTACATTACTGGGATACATCACTCCTGACACCCAGTCTTAACTTTGCATTCATATGCCAATAAATGAGAACATTTCCTGACTCTCTGGTTTGAGAAATACTTTTTTTTTTTTTTTAAGATTTTATTTATTTATGTGACAAAGAGAGACACAGCGAGAGAGGGAACACAAGCAGGGGGAGAGGCAGAGGGAGAAGTAGGTTTCCCGCAGAATGGGGAGCCCGATGTGGGACTCGATCCCAGGACCCCGAGATCATGACCTGAGCCGAAGGCAGATGCTTAACAACTGAGCCACCCAGGCGCCCTGGTTTGAGAAATACGTTAACAGAACTCATTTGACTTCAGTGAGATCGATCTTAGTTGTTTGTGATGGTGTTTATTTTCAAGTGTTCAGTGACAGTGGTTGCTAAGTCCGGCAGGGCGGTGATCGCTATCTGCCCGGCATCTGTGAAGCACTGCTAGGTAATGTAGGGATATGCAGAGGACCAAATCTGACCCCTTTCCTTGGTGACTTACGGTAGACTCAGGAGCGCTTGGCCAACCCTCAGATGTTGAAGGTAGTGACCCGAGGTGCTGCCAAGTCCATTGGCAGTGCCAATATAGAACAAATTCCTGTTAGTCACACGTTCTCTTCATCTTATAAAAGAGAACTCCAGTGGCCTTTAAGTTAGAAGAAGAGTGGTTTGGAGAGCAGATTTTTGGCAGTGCAGGAAAAAAAATGCTATTTTCATGTTTTGGTTCCAACTCTTCCTCTACCCCCTTTGATTTGTTTAAAAAAAAAATTTACAGTTAATTAAAGTGTTGTTTGGCTGGCTTACAGTGTGTAGAAGGATTCGAAATGCGCTTAAGCTCTTTAACTAAAGCCCTCCCTTTTTTTAATGAATCCTGAAATATTCTCATTTTTTAACTTTTTTTCCCATTTTTTCACTTTTTGAACTTACATTGTAGACAGGCTGATTAAGTGAAAATGTGGTCTCTAGGGTGGGCCCTGATCCAGGATGACTGGTGTCCTTTGAAAAGGGCACATTTGGACACAGACAGATGTGTACAGGGAAGCTGATGTGAAGAGACTGGGAGAAAGCCCAGTGACAGTGGATGCAGATGGGAATTCTGGAAAATCGAGGCTACTGAAAGCTGGAGAGCCAGGGAAGGATCCTCCCCCACAGGTTTCAGAGAGAACCCAGGCCCACTGACAGTGTAGTCTTGGGCCTGTGGCCTCCGGAACTAGGGGTCAAGATGTTTTTGTTGTCCTAAACTGTCCACTCTGTGGTGCTTTGTTATGTACCCTCCAAATCTCAATTCACAGTAAAGATGGGGTCCCTTAGCAGCTAACTGTAAAGTCTTTTCTAAACCTATTAGAGACCGATATGGAGAAGTTAAGAGCTGTTAAAAACCCTTTCTTTTGGATTTGAGACTTTAAGCTGTTTGGGTCAAAAATAATGCTTTCATGTTAACATGAAACAACTGATCATTTACGATGCTTGTTCTAAGCATGCCGGGTGAGAAGGGGTAGGAGAAATTGATCTCTTTCATATGGTTTACATTTCTTTGCTCAGTATTTTAGAAACGCTGCTTTTCCTTTGTAGCTCTGTCTCCTGTTCATAATAGTTCTCTGTACCCTTCCCGTGAATAAGTTAAGCATTAAGAGATACAGCCATTCTCGTGTTTAAAACTTTCAGAAAAGAATTGTGCATTTCAGAAGCCATATCGATGTGGAAGTGGCCTGTGACGCAGATTGCTTCTCTATACTGGGAGTCTGTCTTGGCCACCCTTTTACTCCGCTAACAGTTAGTGGAGATTTCTCCTTCATTGTGAGTGCTAAAGAGGAGAAGTTAGAAGACAGTTTAGACTAGGAGGCAGCCCCTTTCCTATTCTGAAACGGAGGCTGGGTAAATTAATGTCTTGACTATATGTAATATAGTCAATTAATATAGTAATATTGACTATATGTATCATTCACTATCCATATTTTTTCTGTTCCTGGTTTGTTTGTTTGTTTATTTATTTATTTATTTGACAGAGAGACCACAAGTAGGCAGAGAGAGAGGGAAGCAGGCTCCCCGCCGAGCAGAGAGCCCAATGTGGGGCTCAATCCCAGGACCCTGAGATCATGACCTGAGCCGAAGGCAGAGGCTTTAACCCACTGAGCCACCCAGGCGCCCCGTGTCCCTGGTTTAAAAAAAAAAAAATCACGGAAGCAGTATATTCTCATTATGAAACAATCACAGAGGCTGTGTATTTGTCTCTGTTGAAGGATCAGCAGAAGGAAGGAGTGGAGAAGTGAAATTCCTTTGTATAACAAATATTTATAAAATTCCATGTAGCATTGTAGGGATTTTGGGTGTATTGGAAAACGACCCCTGAAAGTGCCTGCCTTGTGGGGGGTTTGTTCCGGCAGGCAGGCACCACTGGGGGCCAAGCTGAAAAACCAAGGCGTGGACTTTGTTGGAAGGCGGCAGCAGTGCTCCCCTCCGGCCACAAGGCGGCGGCCTCGTACAGCGGAAAGGCACCTGCCGCCTCGGGGTGCCTGGAGTGGGCGGGTGTTGTGGGCGGGTGCGGCATCCCGGATGCTGACTGAGTTCTGTGGGCTACCTGGGGGAGAGTGGGACGTCTGATCCTGTCCGCTCATTATGGTAGCCTATGGTAGGGTCACGTACGGCTGCACAGAGTGATTCTGAAGTTGCCCTAATGAAAATCTTTTGGGTGGCGAGAATTAATTCCTACATATTTTTATGTATATGGCTTGCAGAGATGAAATTTTGTGTCTTCTTTGCCACGTTTGAGTGATGTACAGCTTAATGATATAAGAAAATTTAAAAGTGAACTGCAAAGAAAAGGTTTGCACCACTAGTAATTTTATTTTGTTCCTTTTTTCATTTTTTGTGTGACCATATGCACTTCGTAGTTCACTCATAATTATAAATAACATAAGTTTTCATTTACATTGTTATAGAGGGCAGCCGTGTAGCTTTCAAAGCATAGGCCTTGAGTGATAGTTGGTTTCTTGGGCGACCACGATTTGGAGGGCGGAGCAGAATTCCAGGGAGAGTCCCGTTGTGGGCAGAAGGGAAGATCTGAGGCAGAAGAGATAGTCCCACTTTACTTCCCGTGGCTTCTGAGAAACACATTTTCCGAGAGTTCTGCCAGCTGGTTTCATAATCTGTAGCTGAGTATGTAGCTTTAGGTGCTACTCTTCCCTCTAGGACAAAGGTTCCCTGGAAAATGCAGACTCCCTGCGTTTCTCCAGAGCTTTGGGGGTGCCCCTGCTGTTCTTGGCAGTCCCCCACCTTCTCAGAGCCCTGGGCCTTGAAGCCGCACCCCTCCTCTTGTGTGCAGCTCCCTGGAAGGAGTGCTGTCAGCTCTCTCCCCCCTCAGCAGAGGGAAGTGCCAGCTTTCAGGCTGCTGCCTCCCACCACCTTCTGGTTTTGCACCCCCACGTTCCGGTGGCCAGGCCCCCTCCTTGGCTCTCACTGGTTGTGTGTTGATTTCATTGTGTTAATGACCAGAGAGCAGGCTGTCGTCCCGAAGCCATCTCTCTCGAAGTCTGTGCCCAGACCAGCGCCATCTGCCTCACCGGAGAACGTGATGGATGTGCAGGTTCTCAGACCCACCTCGGGCCTGCTGAATCGGCAACTGACGGGGGGGTAGGGGCCCAGCGGCCTGTGCCGGAACCAGCCCTTCAGGGGCTTCTGGTGGATGGTAACGTGGGAACCACTGTCCATAGCCTTGCTACTGTAATCAGAGAAGGTAGGGGTACTGTATTCCACCTCAAATCTCAATATACGGTAGCATATTGGAGGATTTCTTAGTGCCTGAAGTCAGGACACTTAACATTTTTAAGTTCTGTATTTCTTTGCTTTTTATTTTTATTTTTTATTTATTTATTTTTTAAAAAGATTTTATTTATTTGACAGAGAGAGAGAGATCACAAGTAGGCAGAGAGGCAGGCAGAGAGAGAGGGCGAAGCAGGCTCCCTGCTGAGCAGAGAGCTTGATGTGGGGCTTGATCCCAGGACCCTGAGATCACGACCTGAGCCGAAGGCAGAGGCTTTAACCCGCTGAGCCACCCAGGTGCCCCGTATTTCTTTGCTTTTTAAATGTCAGTATTTCTGCATCATAGTATCTTTTATTTAAAGTTGATCAAACTTTTGATTTCAGACATGAATGTGGATGTCTTGGGGATTTTTGTGGGCTGTTTGAATCACCATCTGAATGAATCTGGTGCAGAGGAAGAAAGCCATAGCTCCCTGCTTGCGCGGTGGCCTTTTCTGGTCTGATCACTGAGGCTGCCGCCCCTCCACTGACGGCCGCTGCGGCTCTTCCTCCTGAGTCAGTCTGCCAGTTGGTGAGCCGAGCGCTGTGAATCAGCCCCGGCTGGCACCGTCCGCGCCGAGCCGCCTCCTGCTTTTTAGGGAGCAGATCCAAGTCTGTGCCACGAGGCAGACGGGCTTCTCAGCCCTGCCTTCAGTCTCTTACATAACCCACTTCCTTAGAGTCTTGAGTACAAGTCTGGCAGTAAAATGAGGTCTTAAAAACAAAAGACTGAAAACAACAACAACAAAAGTACTTTCTGGTATGGGCTAAAAACTGAGAGAAACCTGAAAAGCAGAACTTTTAGAATGTTGGTCGTTGAAGGACTAGTTTTGTGAGTAACCGCACCCCCCGCCGGAACAGCCAGTGCTCCTTTTCCTAAAAGATGAGGCACAGTGGACTCTTAGAGGGGACCCGTGATTGGAAATATTGAGTGTTATTGTGTCTCTCTTCTTCTAGACCTGGAAAGGAAAGAGCAAGAATTAGAGCAACTGAGAATGGATTGTGAGCACTTCAGAGCCCGCCTAGAGACCGTGCAGGCTGACGGCATGAGAGAGAAGAAGGTACGATGCCCGCAGAGCGCCGCCTAACACCCCACGGAGCGTGGCCGGCGGCCCTTCTAGCCCTTGAGCCTCAAGAGGCTGTATTTTCAAATGTATGTAATTCTGGGGTCACCTGGATGGCTCACTCGGCTAAGTGTCAGACTCTCGATTTCAGCTCAGGTCATGATCGCAGGGTCGTGGGATCGAGCCCAGCGCTCAGTGGGGAGTCCGCTTGAGATTCTTTCTCTCTCCCTCTGCCCCTCCCCCTCCCGGTGCTCTTGCACATGTGTACACACACTCTCTCTCTAAAATAAGTCAGTCTTAAAAAATAAGAAAATGTATGTAATTCTGAATGGTTGGAAAATAGTCGAACATTTGATTTTATGACCATTTCATGTGGAGAATATTTACTGGATGCCTTGTGATTGTCACTTCCTGTTAATTTTCCTTTTTTTTTTTTACTTTCTATTTTTTTAAAAGATTTATTTATTTGAGAGAGTGTGTATGTGGGCGCTCGAGCGGGGCGGGGGGAGAGGGAGAGAGAAAGAAGCAGGCTCCCTGCTGAGCATGGAGCCAGTTGCAGGGCTCTATGTCAGGGCGCCCTAGATCATGACCTGAGCTGAAATCAAGAGTCAGACGCTCAACCAACGGAGCCACCCAGGCGCCTCTAATTTTTATGTTTAAAAGACCACTTTAGGGGTGCCTGGGTGGCTCAGTCGGTGAAGCGTCTGCCTTTGGCTCAGGTCATGATCTCAGGGTCCTGGGATCGAGCCCCATGTCAGGCTCCCTGCTCGGAGGAAAGCCTGCTTCTCCCTCTGCCCCTCACCCTGCTTGTGTTCCCTCTCACTCTACCAAATTAATAAATAAAATCTTAAAAAAAAGACTACTTCAGAACATTAAAAGTCACAGTATGATAAGAATCTTGAAAAAAGTGCACATTATAATTTATAATCAGAGATGTGTTAACTAGAAATATTTGTAATTAACCTAAGGGATCATTTATGGATATTTTAGAAATAACCCATAAGTTTTATTGTTCACTGAGACTAATAGTATTTCTTCAAAATTACACATTCTTGCTTTTTGTACGGAATCAATTATTTCCCCTTCTTGTCTGTAAAACTAGAACTGTCCTGCCACTTCTGATGAAATTCGGAGTGTGTATGTTTTTATTTTTAAATAGTGAAACGGTAACAGTACTAGGAACAGCAGCCGGTAAATGTTGTTTCCCGTGCACTGGCTGGCTGCCAGCCACTGTCCGTGTGTCTCCCGCACTTGTCCCAGCACAGTGGGCTCCGCAGGCGCCATTAGCCTGGAGGGGGACAGGTAGCTGGTCCCAGGCCCGCTGCCTCGTGCTGAGCATCGGGTCATACTGCCTCCTCACGGGAGGGAATTCCGAAGGTTTGTGGCTCCCGTGGAGTTTATCGAAAACTGGTGGGTTTTGTATAGACTTTAATGTTGAGCAAGAAGAAAAGGTCAGGGAAAGAGTTTTAGTCTCGAAACTGAGTTAGGTCGAGTGTCACATAATAAAAATTGAAGTCTTAGCTCTGTCTTAGGTATAGATCACGATAAACTAAGATGGAGGGGTGGCTCGTTTGTCTGGGCCCAAAGGTTTCATGGTCTGAAGGAAGTTGACCAATAGACGAGAGGGAATTTGGTAAAAGTTAGCAATGTACCCGTTGGTTCAGTACTTCCTTAAATTGCTGAGATGTCCTTGTGAAGGTTGAAACGTACCTGGGCAGAATCTTAGCTTTCCTTTTTTTTTTTAAATCGATAGGATAGGAAAAATGCACATTTTGTGAGCATTTTAGATGCAATGCTTAAAAATAAGCCATTCCTGGGGCGCCCGGGCGGCTCGGTAGATTGAGCATGTGACTCTTGATTTTGGCTTAGTCATGGTCTCAGGGTGGTGCTCACCTTGAGATCCCTGCTAGGTGTGGAGCCGGCTTGAGAGTCTCTCCCCCTCTGCCCCTCCCGCTGCTCATGTGCTCGCGCGCACATGCGCTCTCATAAATAAATAAAGGAAAAAAAAATAAGCCATTCTGGTAAAGCGCGAGTATAGAGGATGAAAGGGCCCTGGTGGAGGAGCATCAGATGAGTAGTGTGTTCCTGCCCTGACGATTTGACCTTGGTTAGAATGTGGGAATATTTTAGATTAAACTATTTCCTGTTTCCAGTGGTTTCCTGTTTAATTATGCTGCCCATTTAATACAGAGGGGAGTCCTTTCAAGTTTGCCGTGGCAAGGCCACGTCTCTGCTTGTCGTAGAGAACGGGCAGCTGCCTTTTCCGTAGCCTTTTCTGTGGTCTCTGTCCAGATCTGCACAGATCATGAGGCTGGGCTCGGGAAGCTTATTTTAGACTTGAGGAACCAGGAAGGAATGCAGGGGCTGGATCCCAAATGAGAGCGCTGCTAGCAAGTGCTGCCGTGTGGGTAGATCTTATGAGCAAGACAAGTTACCAGATCCAGTATATACAACAAGATGAGAAAGCAAAGTGTGGACTCGAACTCATAAAGACGTGTACTAGCTGAGCCCCGGGCCCTGGCCCCCCGGGAGAACGGCCGCCGGACGAGGACAGCTTGCTTCTCGGCTTGGTTGAGACGTTTCCTCAGCGGTGGTTGAATCAGATCAGTGGGAGGCAGCTGGGCCTTGCTGTGGCCTTGGGGGCTGGCCGGGAGAGTCCTCCTGTCTTCCCGGTAGTGGCGACCTTTGAGCTCCGGAGGAGAAAGGGCCCAGCTCCCCGGTGAGGGTGAGTGACACTGTTAGAGGCCCGTGCTGTCACTGCCAGGGCAGAGGACACCCTCCACACAGGCTCCGCCAGTGGAGCTGTTTCGGTGTCTGACCTGGCTTTCCCATGCTCCTGAACTTGGCCGGAGGGTGTTCGAGGTCAGCTGTGCCCTCTGGGAGGCGCTTCAGTGGCCGGCCTCGGCCCTCGTCTCCTCCGCACCTTTCACCGTCCGCTCCCTCGCCTGCAGGGGCGTGCCCGTGCTCGGTTCCCTGTGGTTTCGAGGGTTAGGAAGGAGGTGCTACTTTTGTGATAACGAAAGGAAAGTTGTGGCAACCATTATATATGATTTCAGGAAACTTCTTAAAGAAGGATGAACCGGTAGTCTATTTCAGTTAAAACCAGTGATGAGCTACGGAGGGTTTCGAAGGACTCCTGAGAGTCTCGTGCTTGAAACCCTGTCAGGTCTGAGTATTCGCTTTACATACACGACCGTGTCAGGACTCAACTATTGTTTCTTTCTCAACAGCAGCTCTCTTGAGATATATTTTGCATGACACAGAAATCTGTCGTACAAGTGAAGTTCGGTCATCTTCAGTGACCGTGTGGGTGCACATATGGCTTTTACCACAGTCCATTTGGCTTTGGGTTACAAGTTTTTAGAAAGAACTATGGATGCACAGGAAGGTACAGAAAAATCCAGGGAAGTCCCCTGTGCCCTGGACCCGGTTTGCCCTGTGGTCGCGTGTGGCCTCATTGCGGCGTGTGGCTCGAGCCCAGAGACCAGCGCTGGAACGAGCCACGGGGTGTGTCTGTAATGTCACCAGTGTCACATGCTCTCCTGTGTGTGCATGTGTGTGTGCGTGTGTGTGTGTGTGTGTGTGTGTGTGTCTGGTTCTTCGCAGTTGTTTAAAAAAAGATTTTCTTTATTTATCTGAGAGACCGAGCACGCGGCGGGGGAGGAGCCAAGGGAGAGGGCCGAGCAGACTCCCTGCTGAGCAGGGAACCCAACCCAGAGCCCATCCCATGACCCAGAGATCAGGGCCTGAGCTGAAACCACCAGTCGGACAGTCAACCGACTGACCTCCGCAGGCGCCCCAGTTCTGTGCAATTTTATCACACAAACGGGTTCATGGAACCACCATATTCAAGGGACTGAACTCTTCCATCAGCACAGACATCCCCTCACGGCCCCCCGTTGCAGCCACGCCGCCCCTGCTCCCTGCGCCTGCCTCCTGGGAACCGCTCACACGCAGCTGCCGCACGTTAATCTCTGGGATTTTATTTCAAGAATGTCATGAAAATGGAATGTCATGAAAATGACTCTTTTCACTCAAATTCATCCAAATTCTTGCTTGAATCGGTAGTCCGTTCCTTTTTATTGCTGTATAGGATTTTACAGTATGGAACTATCACAGTTATTTAACTTCTCTCCCCTGGAAGGACATTGGGTTGTTTCTAGTTTTTCAGTATTATGAACAGAATGAACTGTTAGGTTCATCTGCGTATAGGTTTTTGTGTGATTGTATATTTTCATTTCTTTGAGTAAATGCCCAACTGTGCAGTTACTGGGCTGTATGCTGATGCATGTTTCGTGTTTTTTTTTAAAGATTGATTGATTTTAGAAAGAGCGAGAAGGGGCATGAGTGGGGAGAGGGGCAGAGGGAGAGATGCTCCAGCAGACTCCCTGCTGAGTGAGGAGCCCGATGGGGCTCGATCCCACCACCCTGAGATCACGAACTCAGTCAAAACTAAGACTCAGCGGCCCAACCGACCGAGCCACCCAGGTGCCCCTGCGTGTTTGGTTTTGTAAGAAGTTGACAACTTGTTTTGCGGAGTGGCTGTCCCATTTGATGTTCCCTCCGGGAATCCGTGAGTGATTCATTTCTTCCACGTCCTCCCCGGCATCTGGTGGCATCACTGGTTGTGTGAACAGAGCACACGTGTTCAGTCTGCTGAGGTCCAGTCTGTTGATTGCTTTCTTCCGTGATCGTGTGTTTAGTGCCATAAGAACTTTCCTTGTAGCCTTAGGTTCCCACGATTTTCTTTTTTCTAATATTTTTATATGGTACACTTAAATTCTTGATCCATTTTGAGTCAAGTTTTGTTTAAGGTTTGAATTTTGGTTGAAGTTTTTTGTGTTTTTGTTTTTGTTTTTTTTTGGTGCAGTTGCGCTTTGTGGAAGAGATGATGTTTCCTCCGTGGACCCACTCTTGGCCTCTGTGAGGGGTCAGTCGGGCATATGTGCCTGGTGTATTCTGGCTTCTCCCCTCTGGCCTCTCCATCTGTTCTCCCGCCGAGGCGAGGCCGCTGTGGGCATGGAGGGAGCCTCAGCTTTGGGTAAAGCGATTTTTCCTGTCCCTTTTTTCTTCCCCCAAATTGTCTAGACAGGCCCTTTACTTTTCCATATACATTTTATAATAAGCTCATCTATGTCTGTAAACATTCATGCTGGGATTTTGATGGGAATTGCGTCATGCCTGTAGGTCAGTTTTGGGAGAACTGCGATCTTGTCTATGTCGCGTCTTGCAGTCCATAAACAAAGCACATCTTTCCACTTCTGTACGTTGTCTTTAACCTCTTTCATCAATGGTTCGTAATTTTCATCACACAGATCCTATACATGTTTTGTTAGATTTTTACTTAAGCCTTTCATCTTTTTCTTTCTCTCTTTCTTTCTTTCTTTCTTTCTTTCTTTCTTTCTTTCTTTTTTGGGGGGGTTCGACAGAATGTTTTTATTTTTATTCAACTCTGAGCAAGTAACAGAATTAATACAACATTCTGAAACTCCAGACTGGCTTTTCTGCCACCAGTCAAGAGTGATCAGTTTAATAGCGCAGACTTAGGGATTTCTGACCACCTCTCACCCAGCCCCACAGCTCATCTAGACGACCGTGCGGAACCAGCGACTCTCCCTGCTGCTGTTTCCAGTATTGCTCTTTAAAGGAGCCAGAGACACGGACCCCCACTAACCAGTCCCAGACGTAACATCCTGGGGCCTGGCCGTGGGAGAGACACCGTCGTGAAGACTGACCCAGAAGATGCCATTACGCACAATTCCAGCTTCAGACTCGCAAAGGCAGGGGCAAGGAATCTGGTTTTTTTAAACCCTCCCTTAAAGATTCTTTGATGCTCTGCTCTATTCCTATAGACCTGACCTTCTCACCTGAATTTTTTCTTCTTTAAATTTCGGGTTGCTATTCTTATGTTGACAGTTTTATGACCCCATCATAGTACCAAGGCATCTTCCAGCACAGTTCAGATTTGATCAGAACATGAGGGGTGTGACCCTGTCGAATTACAAAGGACAGGCAGAAGGAAAGGTCACCCTGAAGCGCTGTCCGTGAGAATGGGAGCGGGGAGGGGGAGGAATCTACCGGCATCACTGAGCTCGAGAGCACCGCTGGGCATCTCTGGGATGTTCCCGTCTCCTGGCTTCTCTCCGCCTCCAGAGAGCTGCTGGCAGAGCTGGGCACGTAGTTGTCCTGTTCAGCCCGGTCACACGTCCCGGCCGTCAGGGGCCCAGGCTCATACTTTTTTGTGGGAAGATGGCACTTTGAATTTACCCCAGTGGTCTCCGGGTTGGTTGCTGGGAGTGGCCTCATCACACCTCAGGGGCCCACCCTGCTCGTAAAGCAGCCGGACGTAAAGGTGAAGGCCGTGGGAGGCCCAGATCCCATGTAATTGGAGAGAAATGTGCCACTGCTGGTGTCATTGCCCTTCATGTTGACCTCCAGAGAAGGGTGCCATTGCCTGGGTTTGGGGTCCTTCCTGCTGGGAGCATCTGGGCCTGTCATGACCAAGGCATAGTGTTTACCTGGATCAAGGCCGTCCCATGCAACACTGGCGGGCTGGTTCTTAACCCAGGGTGGGGAGGGTGTGCGTCAGCACTTTGCCCAGCTCCTCCGACCTCCGCCCTGGTGTATTTGACCTGCAGTGGGTGCTGTGGCCGCTTGTCGGCTTCCTGCAGGCCCAGGGGCCCAGACTACTAGCTGAGGTCCACCAGCATTGCAGGGCCGAGCTGGGCAGACAGTGGGGAGTCTTGGCAAGGCGTAGGCCTGTAGCACTGACTCAGAGCGGTCTGCACACTGGCTGCGGGAGGCACCGGCCCAGCGGCCGGGGTGCACTTCTTTTCCTTTTTCTTTTTTTTTTTTTAAGATTTTATTTGAGGGGCACCTGGGTAGCGCAGTCGTTAAGCCTCTACCTTCAGCTCAGGTCATGATCCCAGGGTCCTGGGTTTGAGCCCCACATCAGGCTCCCTGCTCGGTGGGAAGCCTGCTTCTCCCTCTCCCACTCCCCCTGCTTGTGTTCCCTCTCTCGCTGTCAAATACATAAATAAATAAAAATCGTTAAAAAAAATATTTTATCTGAGAGAGAGAGGAAGCGGGTGAGAGAGCACAAGCTTAGGGAGCAGGAGGAAGAAGGAGAGGGGGAAGCAGGCTCCCCTGCTGAGCAGAGAGCCCGATGCGGGGCTCGATCCCAGGACCCTGAGATCATGACCTGAGCTGAAGGCAGAGGCTTTAACCCACTGAGCCACCCAGGCGTCCCAATTTTGTTCTTTTTTTATGGCTGAGTAGTATTCCAATGGGTTCACAACAAAATTGAGTGGAAAATACAGATTTCCCATGAACCCCACCCCCATTCATTTGTAGTCTTTCCTATTAGACATAAATATGATTGTAGCTGCAGTGTTTTGTAGATGCTTTTTATAAAGTTGAGGAAGTTCCCTTCTGTTGCTCGTTTGTTGAGAATTTTTATCACGAGTGGGTGCTGGATTTTGTCCAGTTTTTAGAACATTTCCATCACATATCTGTTTATAGTTAGTCCTTGATCCCTTGCGCAGCCCTAGGCAACCACAGATCTGCTGTCTTTATAGATTTGCCTTTCCTGAATATTTTATAGAAATATAGAAATGCAATATGCAGTCTTTTATGCTTGGTCTAATGCTTTGGAAGGTGATTTATGTTAGCACATGTCAATTGTTCCTTTCTGTTGTACCACATTTTCTCTATCTTTTCACCAGTTGATAGACATTTAGTTACTTCCAATTTTTGACTTTTATGAATAATACTGCTGCGAGCATTCATGTTCAAATGTTTGTGTGGACATATATTTTAATTTTTCTTGGGGGTTACCTGGGAGTGCAATTGTTGGGTCACACAGTGAGTATACGGCTAACTTTGTGAGGAACTGCCATGCTGTTTAGCAGGGTGACTGTGCTGTTCTGCGTTCCACCCAGCAATATGTGTAGGCCCTACTTTTCTGTATTCTTGTGAACACTTGGTATTGTCGGTCCTTTGAGTTATAGCCATTTTAGTGAGTGTGTAATGGTATCTCCCTGTGGTGTTAATTTCCATTATCCTCGTGTTGAACATCTTTTCATGTGTTTATTATTCATTCATATATTTTTTGGATAAATGTCTGTTCACATCTTTTGCCTATTTAAATTATGTTTTTGTTATTGAAACAAAGTTGACATACAACGTTACATGAGTTTCTAGTGTACAACTTTTGCCTATTTTTTCCCCAACCAACATCATCTTTTTTTTTTAAATTTAAATTCAGTGTAGTTAACATATAGTGTATTATTAGTTTCGGTAGTAGAGTTGAGTGATTCATCAGTTGTATATAATACCCAGTGCTCATTATATCATGTGCCCTCCTTAATGCCCATCACCCAGTTATCCCATCCCCCTATCCACCTCCCCTCCAGCAACCCTCAGTTTGTTTCCTATGGTTAACAGTCCCTTGGGGCACCCGGGTGGCTTAGCATCTGCCTTCGGCTCAGGTCATGGTCCCCGGGTTCTGGGATCAAATTCCTCAGTGGGCTCCTTGCTCAGTGGGGAACCTGTTTCTCCATCTGCCTCTGCCCCTCCCGTCTGCTTGTGTTCTCTCTTCTCTCACACTATCTCTTAAAATAAATAAATAAAATATTTTTTAAAAAAGGAAATAATTTCTTTTAGTTTATCACTTGCCTTTTTGCTTTCTTTTTTTTTAAATAAAATCTTTTTTTTTTTTTAAGATTTAATTTATTTATTTGCCAGAGAGAGAGACAGCAAGAGAGGGAACACAAACAAGAGGAGTGGGAGAGGGAGAAGCAGGCTTTCAGCTGAGCAAGGAGCCCAACGTGGGGCTCAATCCCAGAACCCTGGGATCATGACCTGAGCAGAAGGCAGACACTTAACGACTGAGCCACCCAGGTGCCCCATCCTTTTTACATCCTTGATGATGTGTTTTGAAGAGTAAAAGTTTTAAATTTTGATGAAGTTCAATTTATTTTTTTAATGGATTATGATTTCATTATGATATCTAAGAAATATTTGCCTAACCCAAGGCCAGAGAGGTTTTTTCCTAGACATTTTACATTTAGGTCTGCAATTCATTCTGAGTTATTATTATTATTTTGCATAGACTATCTCTCTAGTTGTTCTAGCATCAATTTGTTTAAGAGACTATACTTCTTCCATTGAATTTTCTTGGCACTTCTGTTAAAATCAATTGCCATAAATGTTAATGTTTCATTGTTCTATATGTCTGTCTTTATGCTAGTACCACACTGGTTTGATTTCTGTAGCTTTATAATAAGTTTTGTTTTTGTTTTTGAAATCAGGCTGTGTTAATCCTCTTTAACATTGTTTTTCTTTTTCAAACTTTTTTTTTGCATTTCCATTTGCATTTTAGAATCAGATTGTCTCTTTGAATAAACAAGCCTGCTGAAATTTTGACTAGGATTTGACAGACATTGAATCTGTAGGTCAGTTTGGGGAAATTATCATCTTACCAATATCAGTCTTCCAGTCCATGAACATGGTATGTCTTTCCATTGATTGACATCTTCTGTACTTTTTCTCAGTGACGTTTTGTAGTTTTTACTATATAGGACTTAAACTGCTTTTTTAAAGTTTATTCCTTTTTCTTATTTTTGATGTTATTGTGAATGGAATGACTTTTGTGGAGTTTTTCTTGATAGTATTGTACTAAATGTGCAGCCCTGTACCAGGGCATATCTGCTTGTAGCCACCAAATGTGACTGTGGTGAAGACCATCCTGTCTGGTCATTCTCAGCAGTTACTGTGTGATCTTTTCAAAGGACATCATGACCAGACTACTTGGAGTACAGACTGCTTCAACTGTGAGAAAAGCTAGAGTTCGGAAAGGAAGTGCTTAGTGTAGGTTTGCACGTGCCCCTCTGGCTCATGTGGGCTCAGCTACAGACCCCTGAGGAACACATCTAGGAATCCAGCCTGTTATTAGGATGAAACCAGAGTTTGCAGTTATCTGAGGCAGTATGAGCATGTGTCGGAGGTTCAGTGACCATGTTTTCTCCTAAAATGAGTGTGAATATATGTCTGAATGTGTATGGAACTCTGCATACCAAATACATCTTACATCTTCCCCAGGTAGATGTGAATGGGCCACCCTAAGTGAAGTTATGCGGTCAACCGAGTTTGATTTGTGGCCCATTGCTTCCTTTTCTTCCCTCTCTAACTGTCCTGCACTCACCTCTCTAAAAGAAAAACCTAAAACATCTAAAATACTTTACCTTTAAAAAAAAAAAAAAATCTGTCGGTGTTGATTCTAGGTATAGCTGCTTGGGACCTGAGGTGCCTTATGTTTCATTTTAGTTAAAGCCGGATTCAAGTCTTTGTTAATACTTATAAACTCTAATACGGCAGTACGTTCTTTTTTTGAAAGTGTTATTTTTCCTCTGAAGTTTTAAATATAGATTGTGGCTGTCTAAGGTTTAGTTTTCATTTGTCAGTTGTTTTCTGTAATTCTGCGTGCATTTTTTTTTAAATCTTTGAATGAGAAACACAACAGATATTTCAAGGTTGAATGCTGTTCATTTTGCGGATTTTATTCTGATTTTAGGAGAAACTCACTCTTCGACAGCAGCTGAATGAAGCAAAGCAGCAGCTCCTACAGCAGGCAGAGTACTGCACGGAAATGGGGGCAGCGGCCTGCACCCTACTGTGGGGCGTCTCCAGCAGTGAGGACGTCGTCAAAGCCATTCTGGGAGGCGTAAGCATGCCCACTGGGCTCCCTGTGTATCGTCCATCAGTGTTGATGGACCCAGAGGGTACAGCATGTCCTACTAAGGCGCTTACGGATGACGTCCACGTCTTATGTTCATCCATCCATAGTGTTGGCATGGCAATGTGTAGGGGCTCGTGTAACTGGGGCTCCAGGGGGTATGTAAGATGAATGAAATAAGACCCCTGCTCTCCCAGAATCTCTGGTGTTTGTGGAAACAGTACCCCTTCAGTATTGTTCCTTGACATCTGCACACTTTGAACAGAGTTTAAAGTGTTTCTCTGAAGGTTATTCCCTAGGTAACATAATATTTGATTTGTTGAAAGTTACATGTTATTTAACATACGTATGTTACTAGTACATACGCACACTCTCTCTCTCTCTCTCTCAAGAAGCTTCCCAGAGGAAGAGGGATTTGACATGAGCTTTGATGAACTCGAATCAGTGGCAAGGGCAGACAACGGAGAGGGGAGAGGAATGGCATCGTCAGAGGCACGGGCTGAGAAGCCCGAAGTTAGATTTAGGGATGATGCATGGGTCAGTTGACCCAGAGCAGAGGGTTAGCGTGGTAAAGTCAGGGGGAGGGAACACTGCAGAATGAGGATGGAATGTGATTTTGGAAGGCCTCAGAAGCCAGGTTGCCGATTTTACCCAGTAGGTGGTACGACTGGACTCCTGGGGGTTTTGAGTAAAAGAGTGATGGGTGAGAGACTCCGGGAAGATTGTCCTGACCTCGAGTGAGGGTAGATAGGAGCGGGGTGGCGTGGGAATGAGACAGGAAGACTAACTGGAAGGCCCTCCGGTGGCTCCGGCAGTGCCCTGCTGTGAGGGGCAGGGAAGGCAGGCCTGGTGCCAGAGAGCCAGAGGGGCCGGGGGCTCGTGGCTGCCCTCTAGGAGGACAGTGTGGTAGTGCGTGGGAGTACAGGTACGGGGGAGGGTCGACAGGAGGCCAGCAATACATGACTCATGACTTGGAGAAATAAAAGTTGCGTGTGACTTTAGGTGGAGATTAATTGTATTTTAACATTTATTGAGCTGTATTAAGGTGTTACTTACACATAAAATCCACCCATTTGTGAGTGTGCAACTTCGTGGTTTTAGCTCATTTCCAGAGTTGTGTGATCATCCCCACAGCCCAGTCTCAGAGCACTACATCAGCCTATGAAGTTGCCTTGTGTCGTTGGTAGGTGTGTTGGTCTCGAAGCTGTGCCTTAGAACCCTAGCACCCCGGGAAGCACTTCAAAGGCTCTGTGTGCTCGGAGGGACTTTTGCTAAGGAACGAAGATTTAAAGTGCCTGACAAGCCTGCTCACTGCCTTCGTCTCTTGACATGTTGGGGTTTCTCTTAAGATTTTGTTTGACAATCTGTTCTCTGGTCGTTGAAACCTGTGGTTTCCTGCCTGGAACCAAAAGAGAACATATTTTTCTAGCATATTCCTGGTGGATTTTGGGTGAACCCATCCTGATACTTCCACCACTGTGTAAATTTGTGCTGTTCCCTCACATGTATTTTATTTTGCTCTTTCCGTCAGTCTGCAGGGTAATTTTTCTACAGATTCCAAACTTCCTTTTTCTGTTCTTTTCCATATGGGAACTTGTAACGAAGGAGCAGACTTTTAAATACCGCTTCTGTAATTAACGCAGAGTCTTCCTTTGTGCCCTTGTGTTTTGTACCAGTATTTGTGCAGGGGTGTGATACTTTCCTTTCCAAACTTTCAGGAGAAAGCTTTGAAGTTTTTCAACATCACTGGTCAAACAATGGAGAGTTTTGTGAAGTCACTGGATGGGGATGTCAAGGAGCTCGATTCTGATGAAAATCAGTTTGTATTTGCTTTGGCTGGGATCGTAACAAGTAAGTCATTCTTTTGAGATGCAGTGACTGTTAGCCATGTGTCTGGGGTGGTGATTACAGCCAGGGGTGTGTGGGCAGGAACGTCTCCCAGGAACGTTTTCAGTGTCCCGTGCTTCTTACCCGAGAGAACCTGATCGGGTGGGTCTGGGGTAGGTGCCCGGTGTGTGTGTTGTAGGGCATCCCCCCAGGCGATTCTGATAAGCTTCGGTCAGTAAGAAGACTGATCTGGGAAACACGGGATGGGCTCGCATGTTCTGTTCAGTTCTGTGCATGGAAAGAAGTCAAAACAAAACTGTAAATTTAGCTGCTTGTTACTTGGAGTCATTTTACTAACATCTAGTTAAAGTAGAAGGCTTAACCATAAGCGAAGCTCTTGCTGTTGTTTTGGTGCAATAATTAAAGAATTCTAAAAACCTAAATAGTCTCCCAAAGATTATAATTATTTTAGGATAGAATTCTATGGCAAAACTTCTGTAAGGGATAAAGCCAAATAACTAGATAATTAATAAATCCTATCTTAGTATAGTGGGAAGTGGTAGATACTGGTGAGTACTATTGTTCTGAAGTCAGTGAAATAGTTAGATCTATTGCTGTGACTGTTAGATTTACTCTTGACATTTTTGCTCCATTCCATCACTCTTTCCTCTCTGCTCTATCCTACACCACTCTTAGGGTAATTCTATGCTATTAAAGAGAGAGGAAATCTTATTTTTACTCATGGCATTATCCCTCATCTACTGAAATCCAAGTGAGGTAGATCCTGTGTAGACATTTTCTTCATAATCCCTTAAAAATTGTTGGTACTGCTTTGAGGTGGCTATTGAGACTGCGACGGTGTCTCTTCCAGTCCTGATTTAGCCTGGCCCTTTTCCAGGATCGCCAGGCACCTTCAGGTGGAGGGGGCTTGCGTTGCTCCACTTTTTAAATTGTTTGAAGGTCTTTTTTTAAACAGAAGGCGTTTGCAGACTTGGTGATTGGATTCTGTGCTGTTTGCTGGGGACCCCAAAGCCCTGTGATGAGTGTGATTTGTTATTCTGCTAAGTTGTGAGTCTGCGCTGCTTGAATTACTGGCTTGTGTGTGGGGGTGAGGTGGTTGGCCAGCAGGTAAAGCAGCCTTGTTGTTTATTTCTACTTGGAGTGGCTCACGTGGGAACTCACAAAGAGCTGGGAAGTGTGCACTTAAATTTTTCACTTATGTGTTGTGAATTTTACTGGGAAGATTACTTACTATGGTGGTACTTTATTAAAGTGCTGCTTCACAGAGACCATGGGGGCTTATGCATCTCTAACACTAAGACTGTCCTATGGGGAGCAGGCAGTACAGTAGAGACCTTGGGTTAGCTGTCACGTAGATTCTCTGCCTTCTAAAACAAGGATTCTTTTAAAAAAATCTACATGTACTTGGTATTTTGATAGGGATCGCCTTAAATGTATAGATCGCTTTGGGTAGTATAGACATATTAACAATATTTGTTCTTCCAATCCATGAGCATGGGATGCCTTTCCATTTCTTCGTGTCGTCTTCAATTTCTTTCATCAGTTTTTAGAATGTAGGTCTTTCACTTCTTTGGTTAAGTGTATTCCTAGGTGTCTTTTTTTTTTTTTTTT
>CM052898.1:190049987-190066412 GCA_028534135.1 Potos flavus | reverse complement strand
GGGAGCCTGCTTCCCCCTCTCTCTCTGCCTGCCTCTCTGGCTACTTGTGATCTCTGTTAAATAAATAAATAAAATCCTTAAAAAAAAAAAAAAAAAAAAAGGACAGAATAGAAAACCCAGAAATGAACACAAAACTGTATGGTCAGTTAATCTTTGACAGAGCAGGAAAGAATATCCACTGGGGGGAAAAAACCCCCATCTCATCAACAAATGGTATTGAGAAAACTGGACAGCAACATGCAAAAGAATGAAACTGGACCACTTTCTTACACCATACACTAAAATAAATTTAGAATGGAAAAGACCTAAATGTGAAACTTGAAGCCATCAAAATCCTAGAGGAGAACACAGGCAGTAACCTCTTCGACATTGGCTAAAGCAACTTTTTAGATATGGAGACACATATCTGAAAACAAAAGCAAAATAAACTAAAAACGAAAGCAAAAATGAACTGTTTGGACTTCATCAAAATAAAAAGCTTCCGCACGGCAAAGGTAACAACTAACAAAACTAAAAGGCGACCTACAGAATGGGAGAAGATATTTGCAAATAACATATCTGATAAAAGGTTAGTATCCAAAATATATAAAGAACGGCTATAACTCAATGGCCAAAACAAATAATCCAGTTGAAAATGGGCAGAAGACATCAATAGACATTTCTTCAGAGAATACACTCAGATGGCCAATAGACACATGAAAAGATGCTCAGTGTCACTCATCATCAGGGGAATGCAAATCAAAACTACAATGAGATATCACCCCACACCTGTCAGAATGGCTAAAATCAACAACACAAGAAACAACAGGTGCTGGCGAGGATGTAGAGGGAAAGGAACCTTCTTGCACTGCTGGTGGGAATGCAAACTGGTGCAGCCACTCTGGAAAACAGTATGGACATACCTCCAAAAGTTAAAAATAGAACTATTCTACCATCCGGCAATTGCACTACTGGGTATTTACCCAAAGGACAGGAAGTCACTAATTTTAAAAGATATGTGCACGCCTATGTTTGTAGCAGCATTATCTACAATAGCTAAATTATGGAGACAGACGAAGCGTCCATCGACTGATGAATGAATAAAGAATAGGTGATATATATTCACAATGGAACATTACTCAGCCATAAAAGGAATGAAATCTTGCTATTTGCAATGACATGGGTGGAGCTAGAGCGTATCATGCTAAGTGAAATAAGTCAGAGAAAGACAAATACCATATGATCTCACTCATATGTGGAATTTAAGAAGCAAATGAGCAAAGGGGAAAAAGAGAGAGAGAGAAACCAAGGAACAGACTCTTAACTCTAGAGAACAGACTGGTGGTCACCGGAGGGGAGGTGGCCAGGGGATGGGGGACGTGTGGGATGGGGAGTCAGGAGTGCGCTTGTTCTGATGAGCGCTGGGTGACATACAGAAGTGTTCAATCACTATACTGTACACCGGAAACTAATACTACACTGTGTTAACTACCTGGAATTTAAAGAAAAACTTAGAAAAAATTAAGATTTACCTATAGTACATAAGAGCTCCTGAGACCTGACAGCAGAGCACTCTTGTGTCTGTCACAGTCACCTCTCCATTTTCTACTTCTCCCTGTCCTCCCACATACTCGCACTACCGCAGGCAAGCAGTGTGGGAGAGACGGGCTGGGAGTTGAGGCCCAGTGGCCATTTCAGCTTCTGCCTCTGACCAGCCCTGTGTTCTTGTGTCTGTGACCCTCAGTTTCATCTTCTGGGGAGAGTCTCAGACCCCACATGGTGACTGAGGTCTGTGCTAACCCTAGGCTTGAGTGGTTGTGCCTGTGCCTAGAGCATCACTTTTCAACCTCCGCACTAGAATGTTCTGTCGTGGGGCCTTTCTTTGTGTTGTAGGAGGCCAACAGCAAGCCTGGACTCTACCCATTAGAGAGGCGAGTAGTAGCCCCAACGTGCGACAATCAAAAACGTCTCCAGATATTGCTCAGTATCTCCTAGGGGCAAAATCAGCTTTCTGTGTCACTTTGAGAACCACTGCCCTAGATCATGACCTTAACCTTTCATGTACATAGACAGATTTATGATAATCTGGGATATGAGAGGTAATTGTTGAAAGATATTTTAGGATCACTGAAGGCATTTTTTGTTTCTGTGTTCCGTGGGCCTGGTTCTGACATATTTGATTTAGTCCGGTCACACAGAGGTCTTGCTAATTCAGGAGAATTTCGTAGGTATTATCTACAATATCCAGTTAGCCATAGGCATTTTCTTAATTGTTGTTCAGTGGTTGGTCTTGGATAATTTTGAATATTTTGTGATCTTTCCTTAGATAATAGCTTTCCTTCAGCTGACATTGTATGGCCTAGATAATGAACTGTTTTGTCGAATTGGAGTGTTTCCTTAGATGCTCACGTCCTTCTTCATCTTGCTCAGTGAGGAAATAGTTATAGTCAACCTTAGAGTTTTCCAGATTAATGGAATGTAAGGGGCAGTTGATGTACATGTTGGATCAGAGGGATCCCCGACAAAGACTCCATCCAAGTATCCTTCAGATCTGGGATTATGATCTGAGAGAAGTAGTGTGGAACTTCAGTGAATCCCTGGGGATGTGACTTTCTGGGGGAATTGTTGGTTTTTCTAGGTGAAGGCAAGTAAGTTGGCCAACTTTATAGAATGGGACACTAAAGGAACCTGAGCATTAATCTGTTCCTATAAAGAATTTGGCTTCAGGAGGGACAGCAGGAGGATGGGTGGCACATGGTTGGCAGCACAGCAAAATGGGGTCTAATTATTTCGTTACTTGATCACAGATCTTGGATGAATGCATATCCTTGACCATTAGGCTTTTTAAAAACAGGTGACAGTAGGTGATCGCAGGGACTGGTACAAGGAATGACCAGTCCTTTTTCTACGAAGCTGGTCGTAGTTGGCCTGTGGCCTTCTGAGGCTTCAGCTCAAGAGGGCATCGACAAAGTTTAGATAAAGATTTAGCAGAACTCTTTTGGCTTTTGCTCTAGTTATTGGATTCTGTCCATAGAATCTTTTCCCCGTAGAGATTTTGGGACCATAGTTCATTCTTGGTTATTTCTTGAATCATACATAGTTTGGACAAATTAATATTCCGATCAGTTATAATTTGTGTGTGAGTGAATTCTCTGAGATTTCTACAAATCATCCTTCCGTAGTCCCACAGAAACTAGATCACCCAAACTGCGAGCAAAACTGGGTTCCGGAGGCTACTTCCCAGTGGGACTGGGCATCCTCTCAGCTCCGAGGGGCATTTCCATAAATAGTGTACGGAGGTAGAGTTTTCACATTGACATTGCCCATGGCCCTCGGCTCTCTCCCTTACCCCTGACAGCTGAATAATTGACTTGATGAGAAACTACCACAGCAAAAGCAAAGAAACAAAAACCAAATAATAGAACAAAAGTCACAATATTAATATTAGAGGAAACTTGCTTATGTTTCTTTAAAAAAATATGGTATAGCGTTAGTGCTGCAGGTAAGAGTTTTATAGAAAACAAGTTGAGCAGCAGAGACTAAGTAATTTATCAAACATGAAAGTCGTATCCGTTTTTACTGTTGTTATTTTAAATTTATTTTTAAATAACTCTTCTGAGATACAATATATACTCTACAATTTGCCAATATAAAGTATACACTTTGATGGGTTCATGTAATTGTGTCTCCATTTCCACAGTCCATTTTGAGTCATTTTCATCACCCCGAGAAGGAAGGAAGAAATCCCGCTAACCTTAGCCATCACTCCCCAATACTGCCGTCCCCAGGCTCTAAGCAACCACTGATCTGCTTTCCATCTCTGGATTTGCCTATTCCCGACATTTATATGGTGGAATCATAGTGCATGTGGTCCTTTGTGCCAGGCGTCTTCCACTTAGTGTCGTGTTTTCAAGGTTTGTCCACGTCATTCCTTCGTATGACGGGGTGATACTCCAGTGTATGGCCAAACCACATTTAATTCATTCATCAACTGATCGATGTTTGGGTTGTTTCTACTTTTTTGTTATTATGAATAATGATGCTGTGAACATTTGGGTACATGTTTTGGTGTGGACATGTGTTTCCATTTCTCTTGGATGGCTAGTAGGGGTGGAATTGCTGGGTCACATGATCATATGGTTTTAACCATTGAGGGGCTGTCAGCCCATTTTCCAGGCCTCCCAGCAATGCCTGAGGGCTTCGGTTGCTCCAGATACTCATCAGAATTTTTTAATTAACTTACTGATTGTGGCCATCCCAGTGGGCGTGAAGAGGGATCTCCCTGGTTTTGATGTGAATTTCCCTGCTGGCCAAACATGTTGAACATCTTTTCATGTACTTATTGGCCATCTGTATGTCTTCCTTGGGGAAATGTTTATTCAACACTGTTGCCCATTTTGAAATTGAGTTACTTATCTTTTTATTATTGAGATGTAAGAGTTTTTTGTATATTCCAGATACCAGTCCCTTATCAGCTATGTGATTTACAAAATTTTTCTCTCATTCTGTCAGTTGCTTTATTACTTTCTTGATAGAGTCTTTTGAAGTACAGAAGTTTTAAATTTTGATGATATCCAGTTTTTTTTTTTTTTTTTTTATCTTTAGTTGCTTGTGTTTTCGGTGTCATATCTGAGAAACCATTGTCTAATCCAAGGTCAGGGAGATTTATCCCTATGTTTTCTTCTAAGACTTTCATGGTTTTAGCTGGACATTTAGGTCTTTGGTCCATTTTGAGTTAATTTTTATATATGATGTCAGAGATTCAACTTTGTTTGCATGTGAATATCCAGTTGTCTCAGCACCGTTTATTAAAAAGATCGTTCATTTGTCCTTTCTCCATTCCGTTATTTTGACAGCCTTCTTGAAAATCAGTTGAGGAAAATAAAACGAGAGTTTATTTCTGGATTCTCAATTGTACCATTGATCTATCTGTCTGTCATTATGCTAGTACCCTGTTATTTCTATTGATGAAAATAAGATGAAATTATTATAACCTAAAGCAAAAATATCAGACACAACACATCTCAACTCTTTGTATATATGTATTTTAAGATTTTTTAAAAAAAGATTTTATTTGAGAGAGAGAGTATGAGAGAGAGAGAACAGAAGCAGTGTGGAGGGGCAGAGGGAGAGGGACAAGCAGACTCCCCACTGAGCAGGGAGCCCATCGCGGAGCTCCATCCGAGGACCCCAGGACCATGACCTGAGCCGAAGGCAGATGCTTCACTAACTGAGCCACCCAGGTGCCCCAAGGTTTCCTTTTAAGTGATCTCTACACCCAACCTGGGGCTTGAACTCGTGACCCAGAGATCAAGAGTCGCACCTTCTTCTGACTGAGCCAGCCAGGTGCCCCCTCAACTCTTTGTATTTTTATCAGCATACATAACTGACACCAGATTCATTTCTTAAATTATGTAATTACTATGGTAACTTATAGAAATAACTGTAAATAATTTTAAGGAAAAATAAACCTAGAAAACCTAAGTACATGTTATTTTTTTTTCTTATTTTTTTAAAAGATTTTTATTTTATTTTATTTATTTGACAGAGAGAGATCACAAGTAGGCAGGGGCAGGCAGAGAGAGAGGGGGAAGCAGGCTTCCCACTGAGCCGGGAGCCCGATATGGGGCTGATACCAGGACCCTGAGATCATGATCTGAGCCGAAGGCAGACGCTTAACCATCTGAGCCACCCAGGCGCCCCCCTAAGTACATTTTAATAGAAAGTTACGCTAGCATCCTTTGTAGTCTTGGAGGTGTGTAATAAGCATCCCAGACAGACTGATGAGTACTGGGGCTATGTGTAGGAGTTTATTCATATTTACTTTACTTGGTAGCTTGCTCTTTACTTACTGATATTTCGAAAAGTCTGGGATTTACTGGACCCACGGTACAGGCCTTTGTTGTTTTGTTGGTGGTGTTGCCTGCTGAGATGTAGTGTGTGTTTTGCTCTGTAACACCTTCTTCAGTGATACCTTAGTGATGTCCTGTCCTCTACTGATTGTAACGAACCACCTGAAACTTAAGGTCTGTGCACAAGACGTTTACTTTGCTTAGGAGCCTGCAGTTTGCTCCAGGCTCGGCAGGGGTGCGTCGATGCTGCTCCGTCGATGCTGCTCCGCAGTGCATGGGGCCTCAGCTGGGGCGGCTCACAGCCCAGAGGGTTGGAGCAGTGGGGGGGGGGGGGGGGGCGCTAGCGGGGGCGGGGCGTCTCTCTCCTCTTGTAGTCTCAGGGCTTGGTGCCTTCTTGCTATGATCTCTGCATCGAGGCAGCCTCAGAATAGTTAGATTTCTTTCTTAGTGACTCTGGGCTTCCAAAGAAAGTGGCAAGAGACCAAGGTAGAAGCCTCGAAAGTTACATGGTGTTAGTTCTGCTGCATTCCGCTAGTCACACGAGTCACGGGGCAGGGACAATTCAGGCTTTGCGTGCTGGAGGCATGGTTTGTGGGCAAGTCATCTCTGGAAACTGGCTACCGAAGAACGTAGCTAGATGTAGGTTTTTCTGTGGAGTTTCCAGGAGGTGGTCTACTATAGTTAGACAAAGAAGCCTTTCCTCTGAAAAACTATCTTAAAATGACTTTCTATCAGTTTATGATGCAAAATGCTTGAAGGTTCAGTTTCCCTGCAAATATTTCTTTACTAAAATTAGAGGGTGTCATATACTAGACAATATGATTGTCAGGTTCAAATTCATTGAACAGAGAAGGCAAGTTCATGTCAGTGAAGGGTCCCATCTTCAGTAAAGTTATAGCTCTTGTGAAATTATATACCAGCTAACACTGCACCAATTTATGAAGCAGAATTTGCTGGAAAGGCAAGCAGAAGTGGGAAAAAATCTGTTAGGTTTAAGAGACTTAAATATCCCTCTCTTGATTCTTCTCAGTCCAGGTGGACAAAAATAAAGAGGAATGTCCAGGATTGATGCCATAAAGTTGATCTGGTAGCATAGATAAAATTTTATATTCTGTCGTCAGATTGTAGTTAATCAAAGGCAGAACAAATAAGTGATAAAATTCATCCTCCGTTCTTGATAATTAACGGCAAACTGAAAGTAGAAGAAAAGTTCCTTAAACTAGTAAAGGATGTCTATGAGGATCACCCCTGAGACGCCACGTTTACCTGTGAATTACTGGAAGCTTCCCATCGGGGTCGGGGGGAGGCCAAGGCTGCCGCTGCCCTGCTGCTCTCCCGGTTTGGCCTCTGAGTTAGCAATTTTAGTTGTCATAAATCATGCTTTATTGTTAGACCTAGCTAAAGAAAAGTCTCACCAACACATACATAAATACTCTGGGGGCCCTGATGCAGCCTGTCACGTGTTTGGTAGTGTGGGCAGAGCCGTATTAGCCGCAGCCTTGGAATTCCGGTGGGGGCCAGTGGGGTTACCTGGCCTGCTCTCCATGTTGGTTTTGCAGGGCCTCCGGCTTGAAGAAACATGACGCTTGCCGACCCGCAATAGGATGTAAAATTTAGAAAAAGAGCTTTTTCAGGATTAGTGTTCATATTCTTTTTTGATCTCATGATTTCAGTTTGCTATTATGGTTCAAAGTCATTAGGATTTCACTCCCAGGATCAAAAATGGATTGTAGTGTCTGTGGTCCCAGATGAAGTAACACGCGCCCACCTCCTGTGTGAGCCCTGACCGCCCAGAGCTGTGTAATCCGGTCCTCCGGGGTGCTGGGTGGTCGGCTCGCAGACATATTTACATTCCAAGCTCTGTCCCACCACCGAGGCACCTGCGAGGCACGGAGGACATTACTCAGCGTCTTAGTAACTGTTGTGCCTGTCACTTACTTTTTCTGGGCTGTCAGCTGTGCGGATGGCCCTGTCGGGGAGCACGTCGCGGGCTAGTCTGTGTTTTCATTAGGTCTGCGAGGGGACAAATAGCAAAAATACTCTGTCTCAGGCAGGCTCTTCCAGGCTCGGAAGTGACAGTGATTTTGATGCTTTGTTTTTTACCTTTCTGTTGCAGATGTTGCCGCCATCGCATGCGGTCGAGAGTTCTTGGTTAACTCGAGTCGGGTGCTGTTGGACACCATGCTGCAGCTTCTGGGAGACTTGAGGCCAGGACAGTGTACCAAACTCAAAGTGTACGGTGGCTGATATTAAAAAGCTCACGTTTATGTACTTGTTAGTTAGAATTTGCTGATCGGGCTTCTCTGGCAAGTGACCACAGTTAATATGGCAACAGTTCTAAAAAAACAGAAGAAACATTGCCTGGGGCATTAAGGGATGCACTCTTTATTCAGTGCTGTTGTAGAAAAATCATAAGAAACGAACAGTGTCCCACTGCCAGGGACCAGAATCTGGATTGGGTTTCTGTTGGGTAACAACCTGGTGGTTAAAACAACATGTCCTCCATGGTTCTGAAGGTTGCAAGTCTGAGGGGGCTTACCTGGGTCTCTGGCTAGGGTCTCTGGCCGAAGTCAAGGTGTCGTCCAGGCTGGGCTCTTTTCCAGAGGCTCCAGTCAAGAGGGCTTGTAGGAATGTTCAGGTCGCTGGCGAGTCCAGTTCCTTGCACTTGTAGGACCGAGGCCCTTATCCCTTGCTGGCTGTCACGTGGGGCTTTTTTAGCTTCCCGGGCTGACTGCGTTTCTGACCGTACGTGCCACCCATCTTCAAGCTCTGGGAGCTTGCTGAATCCTTCGTACACTTGGAAGCTCTCGGATTTCCTCTTCTACCGGCTGGAGAGAATGCTGTGCTTTTGATGGGCTCGTAGGTTTAGTTAGTTAGGCATCACGGGATAAACTCCCGCTTAATGAACTCAGAGTCCCTTGACATGAGTCACGTCAGTTACATCTGCAGTGACCTCTGCCATAGAACTTACCACGACCAGGGTGTTTCCTCCTGTGTCCAGCCCCAGGGCCAGGGCAGGAGATGTCGGGCCGTTTCAGGCTTCTGCCTACCACACTGTTCATTCTGGGGGGCTGCTTTTCCTCCTTGGAACATTGTTTCTAGTAGCTTCTTTAAAGTGTCTGTCATCTTGGCCTGATGTCTGTTGGTTGTCTTTTGCCTTGCGAGTTGGGATTTTTCCCATTTCTTCGTGCGCCGAGTAATTTGGGGTTGTACTGTGGACATTTGAATATTGGGAGACCCTGGGTCTTGTCAGAACTGTGGATTATGTTGACGTTTTTGTTTGAGCAGGCGGTCTGCCTCATTGGGTCCAGGTCACAAGCTCTGACCAGCCTTCTGGGTCACTTCCGGCTGCAGAACTGCCCTCTGGTGCCACCCGTGCTCGCCCAACACGTGGCTCATGGCCGGCATTTATTCCTCAGGCTCTGGGGTTTGCTGTTTGTGGTTAGACTCACACACGCAGCCTGGCGTGAGGCCGGGGGCTCTGAACAGCCTTGTGGGGTCACCTGCCCGATCTCTTAACTCTCCGCCGTGTGCTGGGGACCTGTTAGTTACCGTCCTTCGCCTGGCATGTGGGGTTCTACGCGCCCTGCTGCATCCTGTACTTCTGCAGCTTCCAGGGCTGGGGGGGATTTCCTTCCCACACAGCTGGGGCAACGTGGGGGCCCTTTGGTCCGCAGAGCCCTTTCCTGGCGCCCCAGCCTGAGCGGTGCTCGGTACGTGTGAGCGCCAGCCCTGGGCTCGGGGGCTGGATGATACACTTGCTGATGGGTTGCTGCTTCTCGGAATTCTGGACTTCTCAGTCTGCCTGCTTGCTCCCATTTACTTTTCTGGGGTTTCACGGAGCTGCTCCGTGTATTCTGTTTGGAATTCTTAGCTGCGTTCAGTGGAAGCAGGAGGGCGGGGCGTGACTCCCACATTATTCTCGAGTCTATTCTGATATTTTGTACCAACAAATGCATGTCCATGAGCAGTCTGTAATACAACATGACGTGTGACTCATAGGGTTTTGTGTGTGCTTTTACACGTGCATCTGTGCATCTAGTTAATTCCTTTTAAATATCCTGCGTGAGAGAAGGTGTAACATTTGGATTATCTGATCCCCGACTGATGGGCACTAGGTTATCTTCAGGATTTACTGCTCACACGGAGCAGCGTACTGAGCATCTGTGGCAGAAACCTCCTTGCTAAGCTGCGTGAGCGCTTCCCAGGAGCTGTCCCCAACCTGTGTGAGCGCTTCCCCAGAGCTGTCCCCAACCTGTGTGAGTGCTTCCCGGGAGCTGTCCCCAAAGTGCGATATCTGAGAAGGAAGGACCGCACACTTTTGGGTTAAGGTGCTGCCAAATGGGTCACCAAAGCCCGCACCTCACTCACACGGCAGTGGCGTTCGGGGTCCCCCACACCCTCCTCAATGCTTCATTCTTGTTACTCTCTTGGAAAGAATGCTTGTGTTCCCTGCATCTGCCTGCCTGTCTCTAGCTGGATATCACCAGTGAGGGGGAAACTGGTCGCACAGGTTCTTAATACGTTTTTTCCCTGTGAATTACCTGTTCATGTGTGTTGCCCCTTTTCTGTTGGGCTGTATTTTTTATGACTTGCTGTGGTTTTTATGCATTCTGGATACTACACCGTTGTCTCTCTTGCTTCTGCGGCCTGTGCAAAGTCAGGGTTTATGGGGCTGGTTCGCCTGCTACTCCACTTCTGAGGTGAGGCTTTGTGCGGGGACTGCGTCTCTTCTAGTCCCTGTGGTTCCGGCACGTGGAGCTCTGCACCTTTGCTTCTTAGGCAGCTCTTGTCCTGAAGTGGGAGATGGGCAGACTTGCATTCAGAGACGTTTGCTTGCTTTCTTGGCAGTTTTCCGTCTGCCAGGGAGCAAAGCCCACGTAGGGACTGTTGGTCTCAGACCCCACGTGTGCCATGCCGAGCGGCTTTCCGCCCATCATCATCTCTGGCCGCCTTCTGATCTGCAGGCCCTCGGTCGTGTTTTTCTTCACTGCTCACTCCCCACCTGGGGTCCTCTGGAACCAGGACCTTTCTTGTACTGTAAGTGAACTTCTCTTTTTGGCCTCTCTCTCTGGTCAGTAACTTGCCTCTTTCCTTTTCACCTCTATCATCAAAGGCTGCTCATTTTCAGCAGTTTGTGTGCCTCAGACCCAGAGATAGGGAATTAAGAAAAAAAGACTTAAATTTTTTAGAGACGTTTTAGTTTCACAACAAAATTCAGAGGAAGACACAGAGATTTTCCATATGCCTTTTGCCCCCCACCACACGTAGTCTTTTCCACTGTCAGCATCGCTCACCAGAGTGGTATTTATTTATTTTTGCCAACAATGAACCTACGTTGACACATCATAATCTCATAATCACCCAAAGACTGTAGTTTACCTGAATGTACTCTTAATGCTGTATACTCGGTCGATTTGGACCAGTGTATTATGACACACATTCATCAGGACAATAACGCAGAGTGTTTCCACTGCCCGAGAAATCTGTCGTGTTCTACTGGTTCCTCTTTCCTCCCCCACCACCCCGGGCAACCGTGGAACCGTCACCGTCACCACCGCCGTGCCTTCGCCAGAGAGTCCTGTCGCTGCAATCACGCAGAACGCAGCCTTCTCAGACCGGTTCTGTCACTCAGGGACACGTGTGCATGCACGGCCCCTCCATGTCTTCTCATGGCTTTGAGTTTTAAGAGTTCTTTGTATATTTTGGATACCATTCCTTTATCAGATGTGTCTTTTGCAAATATTTTCTCTCAGTCTGTGGCTCGTCTTCTTACTTTCCTGACATGGTCTTTCACAGAACAGAAGTTTTTAATTTTAATGAAGTCCAGCTTACCAGTGATTTTTTTCACAGATCTTGGTGTCGTGTCTACAAAAGGCATCACCGTATGGGTCATAGACGTTCTTTTATGTTATTCCCTGGTTGCTTTATAGTTTTGCGTTTTACATTTTGGTCTGTGATTCACTTTGAGGTAGTTTTTATGAAACACTTAAGATTTGTGTCTCGATCCGTTTTCGTGTTTGTGGACGTCCAGTTGTTCTAGTGCCACTTGTTGAAGAGACTCTCTGCTTCCTCGTGTTGCCTTTGTTTCTTTGTCAGGCACCCGTTAACTGTGTTTGTGTGAGTGTGTTACTGCGCTCCGTTCTGCCCCATTCATCTGTCTTCCGTGTCACCAACACCACACTCTTTTGATCACTGTAGCTTCATGGTGAGGCTGAAGTTGGGGAGCGTTGGTCCTATAACTTTGTTCTTCAGGACTGTGTCGGCTCTTCTGGGCCTTTTGCCTCTCCATAGAACCTTAGAATCCGTTTGCTAATACGCACAACATAACTTGCTGGGATTTTGATTGGGATTGCTTTGCATCTACAGACCAAGTTGGGGAGAGCGGACATCTTGACAATGTTGAGTCTTCCTATCCGTGAAAGTGGAATCAATCTGTCCATCTTTCTTTTCTTTCTTTCTTTCTTTTGTTTTTTAAAGATATATTTATTTGAGAGAGAGAGAGAGGAGGGACAGAGGGAGAGGAGGGAGTGAGAAACTCCAGCAGACTCCTCACTGAGCTCAGAGCCTGACGCAGGGCTGGATCTCATGACCCTGAGATCATGACCTGAGCGGAAACTAAGAGTTGGATGCTTAACCAACTGTGCCACCCCCACTCTATCTATCTTTCTCCCCTTCCCTTCCCTTCCTTTCCTTTTTCTCCTTTCTTGTCTTTTTTTTCCTGTCTTCCATTTATTTAGTTCTTTTGTTCATCAGAGTTTTGTAGCTTTCTTCATATAGATCTTATATATATCTTGTTAGATATATACCTGAGTATTTAATTTTTAGGGGGTGCTAATGTGAGTGGTATTGCATTTTTAATTTCAAATTCTACATGTACATTGTTGGTATATAGGAAAGCAGTTGACTTTCGTATGGTTACCTGGTATCCTGAAACCTTGTTATAATCTTACTGGTTCCAGGAGGTTTTTTTGGTTAATTCTTTTAGATTGTCTACATAGATGATTATGTCATCTGTGGACAAAGATAGCTTTATTTCTTCCTTGCCAATCTGTATACCTTTTTTTTTTTTAAAAAAGATTTGTTTATTAAAGAAAGAGAGAGCATGCACGTGTGTGTGTGTGTGTGTGTGTGTGTGTGTGTGTGTGAAAGCAGGGGGAGGGGCAGAGGGAGAGGGAAAGAAGCAGACTCCCTGCTGAGCTCGGAGCCCCACCCAGGGCTCAATCTCATAACCCTGATATCATGACCTGAGCCGAAACTAAGAGTTGGAGGCTTAGCCAACTGAGCCACTCAGGCACCTCAATCTATCTTTCGTCCTTTCCTGTACTTTCCTGTCCTGTCCTTTCCTGTCTTCTCCTGTCCTCCATGGCAGGCTCCATGCCCAGCATGGAGGCCATCGCAGGGCTCGGTCTCACAACCCTGAGATCATGACCGGAAATCATAACCTGAGGTGAAACCAGTGTATCAAGTTTGTCCAGTAAACTGTTCCTAGTTTACTGAGAGTTTTTATCATGAATGGATGTTGGATTTTGTCAAATGCTTTTTCCGGATCTCTCGATATGATTTTGTGATTTTTCTTTTTAGCCTGTTGATGTGATGGATTACATTAATTGATTTTCAAATATTGACCCAGCCTTGCATACCTA
The DNA here is from genome assembly GCA_028534135.1 of Potos flavus. Classification (NCBI taxonomy): domain Eukaryota; kingdom Metazoa; phylum Chordata; class Mammalia; order Carnivora; family Procyonidae; genus Potos; species Potos flavus. Next base: position 190,052,935 of record CM052898.1, on the reverse strand, counting down.
GGATAAATGCCACTTGGTCATGGTATATAATTCTAGATATGCTTTTTGGGATTCAATTCGTTAATATTTTGTTGAAGATTTTTGCATCCGTGTTCATAAGAGGTATTGGGCTATAGTTTTCTTGTTTTTATCTGTTTTTGGTATTTAGATAATGCTGTTCTCGTAGAATGAGTTAGGAAATATTCTCTGTCCTCTGAAAGAGATTGTAGAGAATTAGTGTAATTCTTTCCTTAAATATTTGGTAGAATTCACCCGTGAACCCATCTGGGCCTGGTGCTTTCTGTTTTGGAAGGTTATTATTTATTGACTCAATTTCTTTACTAGATAAAGGCCTATACAGATTATCTGTTCCTTCTTGCTGAGTCTTGGCAGATTGTGTCTTTCAAGGAACAGGTCCATCTCACCCAGGTTATCCATTGAGTTGTTCCTAGTATTTGGTTATTATCCTTTCAATTTCCATGGGATCTGTATTGATGTACCTTTTCTCATTTCTGATGTTAGTAATATGTATCCTCTGTCAAGTTCTTTTCAAAGAAACAGCTTTTGGTTTTCTCGATTTTTTTTTTTCCTACTGGTTTCCATATTCAATTTCATTGATTTCTGCTTTAATTCTTATTTCTTCTGCTTATTATGGACTTAATTTGTTCTTCTTTTTTGTGGTTTCCTGAGGCGGAAACGTAGATGATTGATTTTAGATCTTTCTTTTTTCTAACATGTATTCAGTACTATAAATTTCCCTCTGAGCACTGCTTTTGCTGCATCCCACAAATGTTGATAAATTGTTTTTTCATTTTCATTTAGTTCCAAATATTTTTAAGTTTCTCTTGAGACTTCTTCTTTAATCCATTATTTATTTAGAAGTATGTGGTTTAATCTCCAGGTATTTAGGGATTTTCCAGTTATCTTTCTGTTGCTGATTTCTAGTTGAATTCCACTGTGGTCTGAGTAATGGTAAAGTCTCTCATTATAATAGTGGATTCATCTATTTCTGCTTGCAATTATTTTGCCCACATACTTTAACACTCTGTTGTTAGACGCATATATGTTGAGGATTGTTATATCTTCTTGAAGAATTGGACTTCTTGTTATTATGTAATACCGTTCTTTATCCCTGGTAACTTCCTTTGTTCTAAAGTTGCTGTGTCTGAAATTAACATAGCTGCTCCTACTCTATTTCAGTTAGCATTTACATGGTATATTTTCCTCCATCCATCTACTTTTAATCTATATTTTTTTGGTGGGGGGAGAGGCCGAGGGAGGGAGAGAATCTTAAGCAGGCTTCATGCCCAGCGCAGAGCCCAGTGTCGAGCTTGGTCTCACAGCCCTGAGATCATGACCTGAGCTGAAACCAAGAGTCGAATGCTTAACTGACTTAGCCACCCATGTGCCCCTCTTTTAATCTATATTTATCTTTATATTTAAAGTGGGTTCCTCGTAGACTACTTGTACAGTTGAGCTGTGTCTTTGATCCGCTCTGACGGTCAGTCTTCCCATGGGAGCCTGTGGGCCGTTGACGGTCACAGTGATGACAGGGACCGTTGGACTCAGGTCGACCACACTCGGACTCTTCTCTCTTTGTTGCCCTTGGTCTTGGTCCTGTTTTTGTCTTCCCCTCTTTTTCTGCTTTGTGTGGTTTTCATTGAGCATTTCATATGGTTCCGTTTTCTCTCCTTTCTAGTGTATCAGCTAAACGACTTCTCACTGGTTTTCGTTGTGGCCCTACAGCTCACGGTACGTCTACAACTAATCCACTTCCACTTCCAGACACCGTGTCCGCTCCCAGGCGGTTGGAGGGCCTTCTGGTCACGCGGTCGTCGTGATCCCGACCTCCCGTGCCTCGTGTCCCTGTACCTGCAGGTTGTGATCGTTGACTGCCGTCGCGGCTGTTACTGTGAATGAACTGCTGATGGATCGAGTAAGAAGAAAAGCTAGTTTTTAGTTTTCCTTCATTAATTCCTTCTTCATACTTTTTAAAAAAATATTTATTTATTTGAGAGAGAGATCACAGTTGGCAGAGAGGCAGGCAGAGAGAGAGGGGGAAGCAGGCTCCCCACTGAGCAGAGAGCTCAACGTGGGGCTTGATCCCGGGACCCTGAGATCATGACCTGAGCTGAATGCAGAGGCTTTAACCCACTGAACCACCCAGGTACCCCCAGACTTTTCTTTTTTTAAGTAGATTTGAGTTCTGACTTATGTTCCCTTTCTCTAAAGAGCTTTTAACATTTCTCACAAGGCAGGCCTACCGGCAACAAATCCCAATTTTTGTCTTAGAAAGTCTTCATTTCTCCTTCATTTTTTTAAAGATTTTATTTATTTGTCAGAGAAAGAAAGAGAACACGCAAGGGGAGCGGCAGGCAGAGGGAGAGGGAGAGGCAGGCTCCCCGCTGAGCAGGGAGTCTGATGCGGGGCTTGATCCCAGGACCCCGAGATGATGACCTGAGCTGAACGCAGGCGCTCAACTGACTGAGCCACCAAGGTGGCCTTCTCTTTTATTTTTTAAAGGATAATTTCACTGGATGCCGAATTCTAGGTTTGTTTTGTTTTGTTTTGTTTTTTCTTCTCAATACTTTAAATACTTCACTCTTCTCTCTGAGGAGAAGCTGCTGTAATTCTTGTCTACGGTCCTGTGTAGGTAAGGTGTTTTTTTCCTTTGGCTTCATTCAGGATTTTTTTCTTCATCTCTGATTTTCTGCAGTTTGGCAATGGCGTGCGCAGGTGTAGTTGACTTTTGCACTTACGCTGCTCGGCGTCCTCTGAGCCTCCTGGGGCTGCGGTTGGTGTCCGACGGTAGTTCAGGGGATCCTCACTCACTGTTGCCTCAAGGGTGTCTGCTGCTTTCTCTCTCGCTTCGCCTCTGCTGTTCCCACTGCACAGAGGTCATACCTTCCCTGTCGTCCCACAGTCCTTGGGTGTTTTGTTCTGGTTTTTCATCTTTGTTCCCTTTGCCT
>CM052898.1:190026185-190049487 GCA_028534135.1 Potos flavus | reverse complement strand
GTCTGATGATTCCAACACGTCAGCCAAGTCTGGTTCCGTTGCGTGGTCTATCTGCAAATGTGTTCTTTAGCCTTTTGCCTTGTGATTTTTCTCAGTAGCCAGACATTATGACCTGGGTGGAAGGAACTGCTGTAAATTACCTTAGGTGCCGTGGCGGTGAGGTATCGGGGGTAGGGGTGCATTCCGTAGTCCTGTGATCAGGGCCCAGGCCTCCAGTGAGCCTGTGCCTCTGAACTCTGAACTTCACAAGTGTTTCTCAGTTTTTTCTTCCCCCTGTCCCCTGTAAGTGGAAGAGGACGGCTGGAGTGGGCCGATGTGGGTTATTTCCTTTCCCTAGCTCGGGTGGGCTCTGGTTGACTGGTTTCCCCTGAGGGCAGGCCTTGCTGGGAAGAGCAGAGTGCCCGGGTATGTCTCAGAGTGGGAGCTTTTCCCCTGCGCCTGCTGGAGGCCTGGTCGGGCTCCTGGAGGTACGTGTCACGCTATCATGGGGGCCTCCGTGACTGGGTCCCTTGGACGTGTTCATTCTCACCCTTGGCCACACCGAGCCTCTGGAGATGGACCAGGTCCGCTCAGGTTTCCGGCCCCGCTTCTGCTCCTGCAGCGGCTTCAGCTCATGAGCGTCTGTTCCAGACAGGAACCCCCTGTCCTCACCTGTCCATCTCTCTCTCGTCTTGGGGACAGCAGTTTGCCCTGTGTCCTCCCCGTCCTTGGAATCTAAGAGGAGCTGTGGATTTTCCGCGTGTCGAGCTTTGTACTTATTGTTAGGATAGCGTGGTGGCCTCCAGCTCCTGAACATGCAGAACTGAAACTGCAAGTCCTAGCTTTTTTTTTTAAAAGATTTTATTTATGGGGCTCCTGCGTGGCTCAGTGGGTTAAAGCCTCTGCCTTCGGCTCAGGTCATGATCCCAGGGCCCTGGGATCAAGCCCCGCATTGGGCTCTCTGCTCAGCAGGGAGCCTACTTCTCCCTCTCTCCCTCTGCCTGCCTCTCTGCCTGCTCGTGATCGCTTTCTCTCTGTCAAATAAATAAATAAAAATCTTAAAAAAAAAAGATTTATTTATTAGAGAGAGAGAGAGAGAGAGAGAGAGAGAGCGCGCATGGGGGGGAGGGGCAGACTCCCGCTGAGCAGGGAGCCTGATGTGGGACTCATCCCAGGACCCTGGGATCATGACCAGAGCCAAAGGCAGATGCTTCACTGACTGAAGGCACCCCCTGGGTTTCATTTTTAAAGTCCACTTAAAAAAAGCCATTTATTTCTTTCCACTGCATATAAAATCTTTTCCTTCTTCAGAATTCAAGCAGCCATGATCTCCCCATCCACCCGTGCTTCCCCTTGTCCACTCAGCAAGCACTGGGGTCGTGCCTTCCTCTGTCCGCCACTCCCTGCTGTCTTGAATGACTTGGTCACATCTGTGGATGTTTCTTTCAATACTCTGATGTCAGGGTTGCTTCTCTTTCTCAGCTGCAGAGATAGTTGGTGCTCTGTGAATAATCCGGTCTTGTGGCCACATTCTGGCTTTCGTTCAGCCTCTGAAATGGTAGACCCCACTGCAGCGCCTAGGTCCATATTCCCTCTGCTCCTCGCTCCCTTAAACTTGCTGAGAACTCCTGCTCCTCGCCACTCCTCTTCCCTCCTGATCACCCACCACCCTCCCCGGCTTCCCCTTGCATCTGGCTCACCGGGATCCCGCTGTGGAGCACACCGGGGCTTCTGTTTGCCCGTCGGCAGCCTCAGGTCCCTTGCCGCCGTGTCCCGACGCTCCAGCCTTGGACCAGCCATTGGCCTTCTCCTTTCCTGCAGCCAGGGCTGCCCAGTGATGCTGGACAGGAAGGCTCCCAGTGCAGCCACGCCATTTCACCCTCTCCTGGTCCGAAGCTCCTGTTGGACCCATGTCTGTGTCCTCATCAGTCTCCACTCTGGTCTTCACAGTGGCTAGGTCAGACTTCAGACTCTGTGACCTTGGCCATTTGGCTGTTCCTCAGTTCTCTGCAGACGGGCTCCCAGCAGAGGCTTTCTTTCCTGTTCCCCGGGGAGAAGTGGGGGCGTGGTTGTGAGCTTACTCACCGCAGCTGCCTCCTTGATACCCACCCACCCACGCTTTCTTCTCTCATGTGTCAGAGGGATCTGTGGCCTTCTGGAGTTCTGGGGGGAGTGGTCCGGCCACCTCTTGTTTTGAGTAGCTGCCCTCTGGGGTTTTGCTCAGTTGGTCGTCATCTCTTGCGTCAGCATTTTCAAATTCCCCCCGTACTGGCTCCTCTTCAGCCCTTTCCTCCCACTTGTGCTGTGACAAGCTTCATCAGGGCCCGTCAGCCAGCTCTGCTCAGGTTGGGTGGCCTTGGGTTTACCATGACATGACACGACATGACACATTTCCCAGATGAAGGGTGGTTCACGGTGCCCTGTTCGTTTTGCTTTCTCTTGAAGTCCCTGTGGGCCAGTGGCCTTGGAATAGACTTGTAGACCTTGGAATAGACTGCTGTGGGACCCAGGGCCCCCTCTTCGGTGGCACACACCCACAGGGTGACAAATGGGACGTCCTTGTGGCTTGGCCTCAGTTCTTTCAGCGTCCTGTCCTTTGGGCTGTAGAATTTCCCACCTGCCCTGGTTTATCTGCTTGTTTTGGGAGAAGACTCTCTAAATCTAGAAACTTCTGCTCTCTGGTGACCAGACGCACCCGCTGGGGCTGGGCCTCTCAAGGTGCTTTGTGCTGCATGGCAGGCCTGCCGTCTGCGGCAGCGGTGTATCTTGTAAGCCTTGGCCTCCAGGCCTCCAAGGGGGTTGCCTTCCTGCCGCACCAGCCAGGGCTGCTGCGCGCTCTGTGGGCAGTTCTCACATTCACAACAGCTTCTCGGGTGCCTGGGTGCAGCCCGGGCTGGCCCTAGACTAGGCTCTGTTCCCGAGGCCGGGGAGTTCAGTGCCATCAGCTGGTGGCAAGCCCCGTCCACCTCTTCTCCACGCACTTCTCGTTCTCACCCAGCAGTCGGGTGTGCCGCGTCAGGAGCCCCCCTGTCACCACTGGCATCCATTCTAGTCCTCCACCTCCAGCCACAGGTCACCCAGGGCTGCATGCAGCATCTGGGCCTGCACCCTGACCTTGGGACTGCGTCGTGCTGGCACTGAAGCCGGCGTGGACCCTGAGCCTCTCCTGGCTGGGTCTCTTCTTTCCCCACTGCCGTAACATGACACTGGCCTTGCCCTTGCCCTTGACACTCAAGAGCTGGACAAACAAAACTTCTGTTTCGTGTGGGAGATCTGGATTTCAGGAATCAGGCTAACTCCCAGCCTTTCTAAGTACCCACTATTTCTTTTGTATTTAATTTTCTCATTAGTTGTTTCTCATTGCCTGCCCTTCATTACGATTTTACCAACCTTATTGAACTGACCATGAAGAGGCCTTTTAGCCTCTTGTTGTAGCTGCTGCTTAGGGTCAGACCTGTTGGAGAGGTTATCAGATGAGTTTGCCAGAGGCTCAGGGTGGCTTCCCAGCTGGAGAGAGGAGACCCCCAGCAGTGCGAGCTATTGGAGGTTGCCAGGGAGGGTTTATCCACATTCCCGAATGATGAAAACCACTGGTTCTCAGCATAACACCATCCCCAGATTTGGGGCTGAGATGCACATTCTGTGAAGGGAATAGCCGCAGGCTATTGACAGGGCATATTTCACTGTTGAGGGCCCGGGGAGTATATGGTTCGTATGGTCAGGGAAGGCCGGAGAGGATAGCAGCTCTGCAAACGTGTTTCTTGCCCAGGCACATAGGGGTGGAATATTCTAGAAATGCCCCTGGAGTTGGAGTGTACTTGGCTCTGCTACTTGAAGAAGTTGTTGGTTTATGCCTCCACTTGACGACTCCCAGCGGTCATCAGCAGGGTTCAGTCAGTGAGAAGTCCTGCATGGGGAATTTCCCAGGCCCTCTGCTGCAGAACCAGCTTGTGAGTCTGCAGGAAGACCAATTCATACTCTATAACCAAACTAGCATCATTACATCTTTGAGCAGATGTAGCTCTGAGTGGTTGTAGCTATATTTGCAGAGCTGAGCCTCCTCGAGCGATGATTCACCATCCTAAGGACCAACGGGCTGATTTTTCCCGCAGAATCCCAGTTTCCAAAGAAGAGAGAACTTGTCTGGGATAGTCAGAACTCAGACTGTATTTTATAAAGATGATTCTAGAAGCATTTCCACAAAATGTCTTTGTGGCAGTGCCTTAGAACTACCCTGAGGACACTAAGGAACTCTAAAAGTGCACCCCACAATGCATTCAATGGGTGCGTTCCTTTCTCTCTTCCATTCTCTGTAAACTTCTGGATGGCATAGACTGTGTTTCAGCTCTGTTTTCCTAAGGCCTAACACACAGAAGGTGCTCAGCAAATGATGCCAAACGAGCAAATGAGATACAGACATTCACTTTCTGGTTACGGTTATATCTTGTTTGTTGTTAAAAGTCATACAAAGTGTTACCATGCATTTGGGTGGCCTGAAACCTTCACATAAGGACCAGCTTAATACCAGTTGAAAAGAAATCTCCAAACATGGTTGGGTTTACTCAATCATTTCCAATCAAAGCTTTATTATGTAGTAGGAAAGTTATTAAGGACAGTCATAACATATTTCTAGGATGTTGGCTAAGAGTTAAATATTTTGAAGAGGGAAGTACATTTTGAGGACAAATCTTAGATTATGTTCAATTTCCTTAGAGTTGGCAGCATTTCCAGATATCAACAAAGATCATTCAAGCTTCTAAAATGTTTCTATCATTTGGGATCTGAGAACTACTATATATTATTCTTCTTCAGGCACTACACCTGTCAGCCGCAAAGTGTTTAACATCCAGTGAATTGGTCTAGTACTAAGTTGTAAATTGGTTATTGGTGGTTTGAATATAACCTTGATTCTTCTGAAAGGTATTTTTGAGGGTTTCAAGCTATCTAGTTTGATCATTGTATGTACATTTATTTTTAAAAAACAAAAAATCTGTATTTGGCATTTTCATTAAGAAAAAGGCGAATAATCTAATACACATATGGGCAAAAGAGATAACCAGGCAGTTCACAAAGGAAACACTGGCAAGCTTCATAAATGTGGAAAAGATTCTTGAGTTCAATTGTAATGCAAATTAAAACCATCAAGAAATAACCTGTCATTCTGTTTCACTGGGAAAAAATCAGTATCTGACAGTTAGGAGCTTTGGAGAGGTGTGAGGCCCAAGAAGGCTTCCTCCTGTCCGCTCTGCTGGTGGGAGGGAGATGGAGGCAGGTGGGCAGCATCTGTTGTGGTTAATATGCTCATGCCTGGGACCGGTAATCCCCTTTTACGTATATATTCCAGAAAAAGTGTTAGCTGTAAACAGTAGGGTGCTTGTGCAGAAACATCATAGCATCTGTGTCTGAAAGAGCACGTACTGGGAAATTACCTAAGCCTCTGTCAGCTGCAGAATAGGTAAATAGATTATAATCGATTAACATTGGGACTCACCAGTGAAAATACACTGTCACTGTGCAAGTCAGTGTAGACAGATGTCTCCCCCCTGGCGTGGAAGATGACGTACGGTGTGCTGCCGCCGATACAGACATGGACGATAGCGTTGTCAGGCTTTGCGCACGTGCTGTGAAAGTATCTAGAAGTCCGTGGCCGTGTCATGTGACCGATGGGGGAGGTGACTCCCACCTCCCTCAGGTGTCTGTGTTCAGATAGAGTTCACAAAGGGGATTTGATTATGGTGATAAGATTTTATTTCTTAACCAGGGAGGTGGGTATTGTATTGTTCTTTGTATCTTTTTGTGGGCCTTTAACATTACATAGTAGATAAAAATTAATCTATAGATACTTGGTTAGGGTTACACACACTGATTTTTAAGTGCTAACTTGATGAAGGGAGTCACAAAATCTTTTTTTTTTTTTAAGATTTTATTTATTTGACAGAGAGAGACACAACGAGAAAGAGAACACAAGCAGGGGGAGTGGGAGAGGGAGAAGCAGGCTTCCTGCTGAGCAGGGAGCCGGACGCAAGGCTCGATCCCAGGACCCTGGGATCACGACCTGAGCCAAAGGCAGACGTTTAACTGACGGAGCCACCCAGGTGCCCCAGAGCCACGTTAATTACTGTATTTCTTTAAAAAACAAAAAACAAAAAAAAACAAACAACCAAACAATCATAAAACTTGTATGGAACCACAAAAGACCCCAAACAGCCAGAGCCACCTTGAAAAAGCAAAGCAAAGCTGGAAGCATCATAATTCCAGATTTTAAAGTTATATCACAAAGCTGTAGTCATCAATATGGTGCTTGCACAAAAAAGACACATTGATCAGTGGAACAGAATAAGGAACCCAGAAGTGAACCCACAGCTATATGGTCAGTTAATCTTTGAAAGAATAGGAAAGAATATCCAATGGAAAAAAAAGACAGTCTCTTTAACGAATGGGAACACTGGACAGCAATATGCAAAGGAATAAAACTGGACCTCTTTCTTACACCATACACAGGAAGAAATTCAGAATGGATGAAAAACCTAAATGTGAGTCCCCAAACCATAAAAATCGCAGAGGAGAACACAGTTAATAAGGTCTCTGACATTGGCTGTAGCAACTTCTTTCCAGATATGTCTCCTGAGGCAATGGAAACAAAAGCAAAAATAAAATATGGGGTCTTCACCAAAATAAAAAGCTTTCGCACAGCAAAGGAAACGATCAACAAAACTAAAAAGCAACCTATGGAATGAGAGAAGATATTTGCAAATGACATGTCTGACAAAGGGTTCGTATCCAAAATATATAAAGAACAATACAACTCAACACCCAAAAAACAAATAATTTAATTTAAAAAATGGGCAGAAGACATGAACAGACATTGCTCCAAAGAAGACATACAGAAGGCCAACAAACATGTGAAAAGATGCTCAACATCACTCATCATCAGGGAAATGCAAATCAAAACTACAATGTGATATCACCTCCTACGTGTGAGAATGGCTAAAATCAAAATCACAAGAAACAACATGTGTTGGTGAGGGTGTGTAGAAAAGGGAACCCTCATACACTTTTTAAAAAAAAGATTTTATTTGAGAGAGAGCCCAAGTGGGGGAGGGGTGGAGGGAAGGGACAAGCAGGCTCCCCCTGAGCAGGGAGCTGAGATGTGGGGCTCAGTCCCAGGACTCTGGGATCATGACCTGAGCTGAAGACAGACGCTTAACCGGTTGGGCCACCCAGATGCCCCAGCCCTTGTGCACTGCTGGTGGGACTGCAAACTGGTACAGCCACTGTGGAGAACAGTATGGAGGGTCCTCAAAAAGTTCAAGATAGAACTGACCTACGATCCATCAATTTGCACTACTAGGTATTTACCCAAAGAATATACAAAAACACTAATTCAAAGTGTTTGTACACTCTGATGTGTTTGTACACTCTGATATGTACACTCTGATGTTTATAGCAGCATTACCTACAATGGCCAAACTATGGAAACAGCCCACGTGCATCCCCTGATGAGTGGATAAAGAAGAGGTGGTGTATACATGATGGGATATTACTCAGTCATCAAAAGAATGACATCTTGCCATTTGCAATGACATGGGTGAAGCTACAGAGAATTATACTAAGTGAAATAAGTCAGGGAAAGACAAATACCATATGATCCCACTCATGTGGAATATAAGCAACAAAACAAATGAGCAAAGGAACAAAAAACAAAAAGAGAGGCGAACCGAGTAAGACTCAACTCTAGAGGACACACTGATGGTGACTGGAGGGGAGGTGGGCCCGGGAATGGAGGCAGTAATGGATGGGGCGTCAGGGGGGCACTTGTCCTGATGAGTACCAGGTGATGTGCGCACGTGTTGAATCACTATATTGTACACTGGAAACTGATGCTACCCCGTATGTAACTAACTGGAATTTAAATAAAAACTTAAAAATTAATGGGACAGGCACTTGTTCCTATAATTGGCCCATAGTAAATGCTCAATGAAATTTCAAAAAAAGGGGGGTACCTGGCGAGTCAGTCTGTTAAACATCTGACTCCTGATTTCGGTTCAGGTCATGATCTCAGGGTCTTGGGATTGAGCCCACATTGGGCTCAGTCCTCAGCGGGGAGTCTGCTTGGGATTCTCTCTCCCTCTGCTCCTCCCCCCGCGCTTGTGTGTGAGCTCTCCCTCTCTCTCTCTCAAATAAATACATAAATAAATAAAATAAGTCTTTAAAAAAGTTTGGCAGGCCCCTGCCTGCTGGTTTCTGTCCATCATTCGGTCCGAGACGTCTGGTTGTGCTGCTCTGCTATGTGCTCCTCTCTTGAACAACATACGCAGTCTTTCGTAAGAATTTTATTGCTCATTGTTCCTTAGCACTACTCGTGATGGTGGTAATTTGGCTACTTTAGATTTTAGTCTAGAGGACCGGTTGGTGGCTTTTGTTTCTGGAGGGTGGACATCACAATCATGCCTTTTTGGTTTATTTTCATTGCTGGTTTTGAAGTACCAGGCGTGTTTGTTCTTTGTTGCTTCCAGATGGAATTTCTTTCAGGATGAATACGATCGTTCGGTTGCATCACCTTTACTTCTAATGACTCAGCCTTGTGCATCAGACCGTCAGGACAGCTTTCCAACTTCTTACCAGGCCAGTCCACTCAGCCCCAGGCCTGCTGTAGCTAGGTGAAGACAGTATCCTCTTCCTTGAAAGAGAGTTTCTTGTGTTGCTCTTGTAGCCTTTCAAGTGTGCCGTATCTTTATGTTAGCCTTGCTTTCTGTCCTTTCATTGTCAATGTCGGATGTATCTGCAGTTCTCAAGGCTGTAGAGCCTTGCCTTTTGGAGCCTGTAAATCCGTTTATAACAAATCTTGTGCTTAGCTTTGTGATAGGAAGCAGGATTTACCTACCTTTTTTGTCGCTGGAAGGAAAGGACAACTCCTAGTCCTGCGGCAGTTTGGGAGACGACATTTACTTTTAATACCACAGTGCCAGGAGAGCGGATTGAATGTGCAGTTTCTCTTGACTTTGCAATTGGAAACTTGATACATTATTTACAAAATATTTGTGGTTAGGATAGAAATGTTGGAACAGAAAGCACTTGCATAAGAAATAGAAAGTTTTCTGGGCTTGCTGTTTGCTAAGTCCTCTGTGACCTTGGAGCCGTCTCTGCTCTTCTGTGAGATGTAGCCTGGTGATGATACGACATCTCCGGTGGTTCTATGGTCAATACGATGACCTCTGTTCCATTCTAGCTTCTTAACGATGGCTGACTTTGACCAAATATGAATTTTAAAGACATTTATCAATTTTGTGAGTTGTTTTTGCCACCTTAAAGTTAAGTGGCAGTCAGTGAAGAATTTCAACTGCACGTATTTCCTGGAATTTGCCCCGTGTTCCAGTTATCACTCAAATGTTAATTTCACCTTTTACGTTTTAAAGAAGATTAGCTAACTTTATTGTCATTTGCTAAGGCAGGGGTTGCAAACCTTTTCTGTAAAGGGCCAGTTAGAAACTATTTGAGGCTCCGGGGACCATCCGGTCTCTGCAGCAGTGACTCAGCCCTGCTCTTGTAGCGTGGAAGCCGCGTGGACGGCACATTGCATTTTAAAGACTTCCCGCTCCCTGTGTTGGCTCAGAAGCGAGAACTCCTCTCAAGAATCCTGGATTGGGGACCTCAGAAAGTTGTAGTTAAAGCGCTGGATTTTCCTCATGAATACGACCTTTGAACTCTTAATAACTCGAGAAATAGATTACTAGGGAATAGATTTTGGTATGTGTAAAAATTGTCAGGAAAACTGGGAAGGATTGGCAAGTTTGGCTCATTCTGTAGCCTGTGAGGAGGCTGAGGATCATAGTCGGAGACGTGGGCATCACTGCTCTTGAGGGTGATGGTTTCGTGTTGTCTTCTTGAACCTGGTAGCATCGCCTTGACTTTGAAAACGCCGTTGAAATACGGGGAGACAAAGACTGTCTCTGCACCCTTTGTGTGGCTGAGGCTCTCAATCACTGGGGATTGGTTCATTTTCCATATTTGGACAGAGTGCTTACCATGTCCCAGGTCCTGAATAAGCTGCGGCACTTAGGAACCAGCTATCTCAACCTTGTGTGGCCTGCATGGATGCACATAGCACAATTTATTTAATGAGGCCCTTGTTAATGGACTGAATCGCTATTATTGATTTTATTTTGCCTCAGGCTCCGATGTGTCTTGGCATGACACTGTTACTGATCCTATCTTGATTTAAAATTTTGATGTATTGCTTATTATGGAGTTTTGGGAGTAGTTTTGATTTTTTAAAAATTTGCTTTGCGATACATTTAAAGATCCTGGTTGCCGAACGTTCTGGCACCCCTTACATTTGCCCCCAAAGCAAGGGCTTTACTCTCTGCGCCCCAGTGGGCCCTGCCGGTTAAGTGTTCCGCCGTACCTGGGATGTTGCCGACCTGCATTGGACTCTGGGGCCCGTTACCTTTTCCTGAAGAGAAGGAGTGTTTGTCCTACAGGTGGTTAGCTTGACGGGACTCTTTTTTTTTTTTTTTTTTTAAAGAGTTTTTTTTTTTTAAAGATTTTATTTATTTATTTGACAGAGAGAGAGATCACAAGTAGACAGAGAGGCAGGCAGAGAGAGAGGGGGAAGCAGGGTCCCCGCCGAGCAGAGAGCCCGATGTGGGGCTCGATCCCAGGACCCTGAGATCATGACCTGAGCCGAAGGCAGAGGCTTTAAACCACTGAGCCACCCAGGCGCCCTTGACGGGACTCTTAACCCCTGGCTCCCCTGCGGTGATCAACAAAGGCTGTGCCCTGTCCTTGGTTTTCCAGCCCCCGCTCTCCAGGGGCCTCTTTGTGGCGACAGCGAGGAGGCGTGGTCCCCAGCTGTGGCCCCAGCTGCAGTCCCGCCTGTCGCCTGTTGGGGCTCCCTGCTTCCCGCACCTGTGCTCTGCTCCCGCTCTCTTGGTCCCTGTCCTTACCTGCTGCCCCCCCCCCCCCCTCGCTTTCCCTGAGCTTTCACTGTGTGATTGTTACCGTTTCATTTTTTGTAAGTTCTTCTAGGCTCTCCTTTGAATTGGCTGGGCATTTATATGCTCAGTAGCACCTTGCTGGTATTCTGAACTTCTTTTTATGTTATTTATACCTACCAAACGTACTCATTTTCTACTGTATGATTGATACTTCTAGTATCTGACAATTCTCTTTTTAAATTTTGGTTCTCATTGGTTCTTTGTGCTGTTGCTTCTGGGTCTTGTTTTTCATGATTTTGTGATTTTTGTCATGAACTCACATTTGGCAGTACTGTATTTGTGGAAATTCTTTGACGATCAGGTTGAGGGTCCTTTCCTTCAAGAGGATGTTTACTTTGGCCGGGCAGCTGGAGGAGCTCTTATCCCAGCTCTTTTTTTTTTTTTTAAAAGATAGAGGTGGGGAGGGACAGAGGGAGAGAGAGAATCTTAAGCAGGCTCCATGCCTAGCGTGTGAGCCCAACTCGGGGCTCGATCTCATGACCTGAGCTGAAACCAAGAGTCAGACCTTACGCGACTAGCCACCCAGGTACCCCTCCCAGCTCTCCTTTGTAGTAAAATTACATGGCTTGTGGATTTTTAGGCCATACAGGAAGTATGGGTTCATGCCAAGCTTGGAAGCTTACTCTTCCCTGCCTTCGTGTGGGGGTCTGCGACCTGAGTCTCGTCTTGTGCTGGTCTGAGGCGTTTCCTGCTGTCCCTCGGTGCAGAGCCACTGCATTGCACTGAAGCTGTGTGCTTCTGGAGTTGACCCTCTCTAGCACATGCGTCCCTGAATTTGCAGTGTCTCCGAGTTCCCGATCAGGCCTGTCATCCCTTCACTTCTTGCAAGCTCATCCATTCTTTCAGGGGTTTGCAAAATCTTTGTGTAGCCTTTTTTAAAAAAATTACACTGTGAAGTTTTGGGATCGTACTCTGCAGCAGTGTTAGAAACCTTGTCCGATAGTTTTCCGGTTTTCATTATAACTTACCAGTTGTGGTATCCTGCGAACTCGCAGGATAGCTTGTAAGATCCTGTTTAACTCTGGATACTGTCTTGTTGCTTGTTACAGACGGTTGGGGTTGAGGACTCGCTAAATCAGGCCTGGAGGTATTCTGTGGGACCCTCTCTGCAGTTGTGTCCCTTGATTACGTGCACTTTTACGAGATGGTTTTCTCTGGGCCTGTGGCCGGAGCTTCGTTCTCCTGTAGCGTCCCAGGGAGCGGTACTATTTCACATACGTCCTGCCTATGGTGCCCGTCACCCCGCCTGCAGAATGGGACATCGGCAGCGTAGGAAAGCCCTGGTCACGGCAGGAGCATTTAAGGTGAGGCCTCACGTGGAGCAGCATCTCAACCTGTCTTCTTTCCGTTTCAGGTTACTGCTGATGTCCCTGTACAACGTGAGCATCAACCTGAAAGGCTTGAAGTACATCAGCGAGAGCCCGGGATTCATTCCGCTGCTGTGGTGGCTTTTGAGTGGTGAGGAGAGGGGGTCCCTATAAATCTTCCCGTACCTCCTGTGTGCCTCTTCCCCTCTGGCCGGAGGAAGGCGTCAAGTATTAGAAATATTGGGATTGATAGTCCTAAGGTGTTAGCATTCTTCTCAAACTGTAGAGGACTCAGTGGTGTACTGGGTTATTTCTAGCTCTGCTTCTGAAATGCTGCTTCCGGTGTAATTATGACTCTGCAACACAAAGAAAAATTACCTTTAAACATTTATTTTTATTTTTTCTTTTAAGATTTTATTTGAGAGAGAGAGAGAGCGTATTCACACCAGCGCAGGGGAGGGGGAGAGGGAGAAGCAGGCTCCCCGCTGAGCAGGGAGCCTGACGTGGGGCTTGATGCCAGGATCCTGGGATCATGACCTGAGCCGGAGGCAGATGCTTCACCGACTGAGCCACCCAGGCGCCCCCAAAGAAAAATTCTCTTATAAAACAGCTGGTAAAGGGCGCTCCCCTATCCCTTTCCCGGTGGACAAAACAGTGCTGTGTGTTGTCTGGGGCCCTGAATGTCGGCCGAAGGAATGTGGGGGAAAACGAAATCTGAGATTACAGCTCTGAGGTCACGTATGTGTTATGTGTACGTGGAGTTTTTGTTTTCTCAGAAATAAAAGCTCTCTCTACTCTTTCTTTTTCTCTGTGACCACTAACTTATTTATTTATTTTTATTTTATTTAAAAAACTTCTCATTCCAGTGTAGTGAACATACAGTGTTCTGGGAGTTCCGGGTGCACAGTGCAGTGATCAGCACCTCTCTCTGTCACTCGGCGCTCGTCAGGATAGTGTACTCTTCCTCCACGTCACCCATGTCCCCCAGGCCCCGCCCACCTCCCTTCTGGTGACCAGCAGTTTGTTCTCTAGAGTTGAGTCTGTTTCTTGGTGTGTCTCTTTTTTTTCCCCATTCGCTCATTTGTTTTGTTTCTTAAATTCCACATACAATTGAAATTTTGTGATACTTGTCTTCCTCTGACTGACTTGTTCCACTTAACATGATTCTCTCTAGCTCCATCCATGTTGTTTCAAATGGTAAGACTTCATTCTTTCTTTATGGCCGAGCGATATTCCATTGTGAATATATGACATCTTCGTTATCCATTCATCGGTCAACGGACACTTGGGCTGTCTCCATAATTTGGCTGTTGTAGAAATGCTGCTATAAATATAGGAGTGCACATGTCTTTTCAGATTAGTGATTTCATATCCTTTGGGTAAATATGCAATACTGCAATTGCTGGATCATAGAATAGTTCTATTTTTAACTTCTGAAGGTACATCCATCCTGTTTCCCAGAGCGGCTGCCCCAGCTTGCAGTCCTACCAGCAGTGCACGTGGGCTCCCCTTTCTCCGCATCCTGACCAACACCTGTTGTTTCTTGTGTTGTCAATTTGAGCCGTCCTGACAGGTGTGGGGTGACATCTCATTGTAGTTTTGGTTTGTATTCCCTGATGGTGAGTGACACCGAGCATCTTTTCATGTGTCTGTTGGCCATCTGGGTATATTCTTTGGAGAAATGTCTGTTGATGTCTTCTGCCCATTTTCAGCTGGATTCTTTGTGTTTTGGCTGTTCAGTTATATCTGTTCTTTATATATTTTGGATACTAACCCTTTATCATGATATGATAAGATATCATAAGATATGTCATTTGCAAATATCTTCTCCCATTTTGTAAGTTGCCTTTTAGTTTTTGTTGATGGTTTCCTTTGCTGTGCAGCAGCTTTTTCTGTCACTTTTTTTTTTTTTTAAGTAGGCTCCATGCTCAGCATGGAGCCCAGTGTCAGCTTGAACTCACAACCCTGAGATCAAGACCTGTGCAGAGATCAAGAATCAGACTCTTAATCAATTGAGCCACGTAGATGCCCTGAGAAGCTTTTTAAGTCCCGCTAGTTCATTTTTGCTTTTGTTTCCCTTGCCTCAGGAGACATACCAAGAAATATGTGATGGTCAATGTCTGACCACAAATTTAACCTAAGATTTTGTCCCAATTTGTTAATCATAACTTTTAACGCTATGTATTTAGTAGGTGAAAATTTCATTCAGGTGTGCAAAAAATGTACTTTCCTTATTTTTTCATAATTTAGGTTGATCTTATTTGAGCTTCAATTCTACTTGGTGGTGAATGCTTATTTTTTGTAACAGCTTTTTTAAACTATAATTGATATGCAATAAACTGCACACATTTGAAGCAAATGATTGGTAAGTTTTAATGTAAATATACACCTATAAAATCACCACTGCAATAAAGAGAGTGAAGGCGGGCGTCACCTCCAAGAGGTACCTATGTTCACTGGGGGTCCCTCCCTCCGGCCCCTCTGCTCCCCTCTTCCCAGATACATTCACTGCTTTCTGCACTGTAAACTGTTTTCATTTTTCACGAGTTTATATACCTGATATCATCCATCCTGTACTCTGTTTACCTAGCTTCTCTCATTCAACATAATTATTCTGAGATCCGTCCGTGTTATTGTGGACTCACAGTCGATGGCTAAGTAGTGTCCTGTGCGGTGGGTGTACCGCAACTGCTTTACTTCGTCAGGTGTCGGTAGACACTCGGGCGTCTCCAGGTGGTGGCTCTTACACACGAAGCTGCTAGGAACATGATAGTCTGTCTTTGCATGGACATGTGCTCTCATTTCTCTTGGGTGAGTACCGAGGAGTGGAATGTCTGGGTGTGTGGGAGGTGGATGCTACCGTTTGGCACACCCCCGAGCAGCACAGTGGTGGTTGGCGGCCCCGTCCTGTAGGTGCTTGCGTGGTCTCTTTTTCACTCTAGACAGTCCAGCGGGGGGCATAGCGCTATCTTGCTGTGGTCTTAATTTGCATTTTTAGTATGACTAATGTTGCTGAGCGTCTTTTCATGTGCTTATTTCCCATCCATGTATCTTCTCCGATAAGGTATCTTTTCATATCTTTTGCCCATTTAAAAAAATTGGGTTGCTTTCTTGAGTATCGAGAGGTCTTTGTGCACTCTGGATACAAATCCAAATATTGGATACAAATGCAAATATTTTCTCTTGGACTGTGGCTTGTCCTTTCATTTTCTTAAAAGCATCTTCAAAGAAGGTTGGAGATTCTTAATTTTTCTTTTAATAAAGATTTGTTTATTTATTTTAGAGTGAGGGAGTGAGAGTGAGAGCAGGGGGAGGGGCAGAGGGAGAGAGACTCCCAAGCAGACTCCCCACTGAGCACAGAGCCTGACGTGGACGTGAGACTCGATCTCATGACTCTGAGATCATGACCTGAGCCGAAATCGACTCAGACACTTAACCGACTGAGCCACCCAGGCACCCCAAGGGTCTTAATTTTGATAAAGTTTAACTTACTCTTTTTCTTTTATAAATTGTGCTTTTGGGGTAGAAATCTTTGCTTAACTCAAGATCATAAATATTTTAAATTTATTTTCCTTTGAGAGTTCTATGGTTCTGCATTTTACATTCAGGTCTCTGATCCATTTTGGATTATTACTGGCATGCCGTGAGAGGTGGGCATCCCGGTTCTTGTGTGATATCTGTAGGGCCGCCTGGTTGGCGTGAAGGCTTTTTTCTCCACCGGATGGCCTCCGCCCCTCTCTGCTGAAAATCACGACAGTGTATGTGAGGGCGTGCTTTTGGGCTCGCTGTTCTTGTCCATGGATCCATTTTTGAATCATTATGCCAATACCAGACTCTATAATAAATCTTACAAGTCAGGTACTGTAAATCCTCTCACAGTGTTCTAATTTTTTCAAAGTTGTTTTGGCTATTTCTAAGTTCTTTGCCTTTCCAGATAAATTGAGAATTAGCTTGTCACTTTCTACCAAAAAAAAAATCCTGTTGAAGTTTTTATTGGGATTACGTTGCGTTGACATTTCATTTGGGGAGAATCGACATTTTAGCAATATTGCGTCTTCCAATCCACGAACACAGTATATATGTCTGTTTATTTAGATAGTATTGGGAGACAGGGGTCTCTCATGTTTCTTTATGTCTTAAGAGCAGAGGAACTGACCTCCTGTGCTCCCAGCTGTCTTTGCAAGGACGCTCGTGCAGTGAGCACCCTTGTAGTAGAGAGGGCAAAGGCTGGGGTTGTGTACAAGCATGCAGCAGGGACGGTGCTTCCCTCCAGGACAAAGGTCAGCTATGCTTACTACGCATCGTGAAAGATCGGGGGTTCCTCTTGTGTCGTGCAAAGCTGGGCCTGTGCACGGCCCTGTGGAACTGGGTCTCGCTGGACTGGCACAAGCGTGGATGTGACTGTTGCCGGCGGGCAGTGTGATTCTTTGTCTTGGACTCAGGAGGCTCCTGTGTCTCCTGCCCACACCCGTGAACCTGCAGCCTGCTGACTTGTTAGCCGGCAAGCAGGATCAAACCCAACTTAACCCGACTGTGAAGTCGTACCGCATGACAGCGCCCACCCACCAGCGGTGGATGCCTGACCAAATGGCTTGTTTTCCCTTGAGAATGTGAATTGAGGGACCCAGAGGGTCAGAGGGGGTTGTTGGGGGCACCTGATGCACACCACCCCTGGGGGAGGGGATGGGGTGGTGAGAGCGGGAGGAGAACGAGCTGAGAGTACCTCATCCTTCTTGAGGGCCGGTCATTGTTCTAAGTGCTTTACATGGATTCACAGATTGAGTTCTCTGAATTCCACAATAAGGTAAATATGACAATTTCTCTTTTATAGATGAGGCAGCTGGAGCACTTAGGGGCCCAGTAACTTGCTCCAGGTTATACAGCCGCTGAGCAGGAGCCCTGAGAGTCAGGCTCCAGACCCCCTCTCCTGGCTGGAAGGCCCTCAGACGTGGAGCCTTAGTCCCGGGTGACTTCCCACCTTTGTCTGCCTGTAGGTCGGCTTGGCTCGGCCCCGGAGATGGGTATCCTGAAACCATAAGCCTCTCCCCGTGTCAGGTAGCTCGCAGCCAGGGATCCTGAGCACCTTCTGCCAGCTGTCACTTTCTCATCCAAACAGGGCCTTAGGCTCACTGTTCTCTGGAGCCTGTTTAACTGTGGTGCTCCAGGAATTGTCCGGGGCGAGTGAACGTTGTCCTGAGTCTCACTCTAATTTGTACAGCCCTCTAGGTCCAAGCAGCCCGAGAGTGTCGGTTCCCGACTCTCACCAGAGACGGTGCTCTTTGACCAGGGTGCTGGTTCCTGCTGAAACTCTGGGTCACGCCCAGTAGGGGACAGAGGTGAAGTTGCCTTAACGCCACTTTTCCCCACCGCGGCATCGGGCTTCCTTGTCCACGAAGACAATTGCTTGTTCTTTTGAAACAGTGAGCACAGCCCAAACCCTAATAAATCTTTTGCAAGGTTATTTGGCCTGATATCTCTAGAGTTGTTATCACAGTCAAACAAAGACAAGGTCTAGTAAGCCCAGGATGTTTGACTTCTGAATTCTCTATGGAATTACATCAGCTTAAAAATTGAAATTTGTTACAGAATTTGGTACGTATTTTAGGAGGGTGAATGTATATTTTATTACAGAATAGGAAAATAGGAACAAAAACAGTTTCCTGAAAGATAATCTGTGCTTCTTGGTGCTCAGTGGTGGTGGTGTGGTTGTTTTCAGAATTCTATTTTTTTTTCCAATTACTTTTATTTTATTTTTTCAGTGTTCCAAGATTCACTGTTCATGTACCACACCCAGTGCTCCATGCAATATGTGCCCTCCTCAATACCCACCACCAGGTTCGTCCAACCCACCACCCCTTCCCCTCCAAAACCTTCAGTTTGTTGCTCAGAGTCCACAGTCTCTCATGGTTCACCTCCCCCTCTGATTTTCCCCAATTCACCCTTCCTTAGACTCTTGTAAGTGTTTAGAGCTAGGAGAGAATTTGAAAACTAGCTTCTTGTACCCTTTTGCTTTTAGGTAGATCTGCTTTATGAAATATACTGGAGAAATAAAAATCTCTTCTAGTTTTTTAGGTGATCTAGGAAAAAAGATTTCATTACTTCTGTCAATAATGGGGTCCTACTTTTATCAGTTCTCGGTTGGGGGATTTTAAAACACATCGACTTTGGACACATTTGACTCGGATTAAAATTGCAGATTTTCTACTTGGGAATTCACCTACTCTTTTAGAATCCCACTTTTCTGATCTGTGAAATGAAGATTTCTACGTCTCGGGTCTTAGTGTGTATTAGCATGCAGTCTGCCAGGGCCAACGGCTCACAGTCGATGTTAAATAGGTGTCAGTTTCCCTTTTTATGCCTCATCTAAATCTTTCATGCCGCGGTGAAAGCTCATTTTCTTTTATTTCCTTTGACCTAAAGGTGGCAAGTTGCTCTCATGTACCTGGACTTCTCGGACCCAGAGTGCAGGACCGGTTGCTGTTAATCGTCCCTGACTCAATAACCTCATTTGTTGGATTTCATTTTCCTTCCCTTTGTTCAGCTATGTGGCTGGCTTTTCCCCAGGCTTTCTCCACATTCTTAACATTCCTCGTAGGCTGCAGAACTAGCCCCAAATGCCAACGAATGGCTGACGAGGACAGGGTGTGTTGAGATGATGACCACACATTATGTAACTGCTCACGCAAACTAGTATTTTGATCACACGTCTCACTTTTTAGTGCTGTATTTCCTACCATGTTGACAGTGTTGCCTCCCACCTTACACTTACTCAGTTCGTCTAAGCAATGTGAGATGTTGCTAGTCCTACCAAACTTGTATCTTTAGCCCAGACCTCCGTCCTGAACTCCACGCTCACTTCTCCAACTATCTGCTTGCCATCTCCACGTGGCTATCTGACAGACATTCAGACGTTGCCCCGCGCACAACCCCCAGCAGGCATCCAGACGGCTCCGCGTGGACATCTGATGGGCTCCGAGACTCGGCGTGTTCAGACTCTGTTCCTGACCTTCCCCATGCTGACCTGTTGCCATGGCCTTCCCATGACAACTCTATTTCGATTTCTCAGGCCTGTAAAAACTTTATAGTGAATCTCACCTCCTTTTCCTTTCACACCCACATTCAATCTGGTAGGAGATCTCGATGGCTCCACTTTCAAAATCTGTCCAGAATCGGACCACCGTTTCCCACTCCCAGCTGGTTTCGCGCCTCCCTCATCTTTCCTTTAAAGAGCTCCAGTAGCCTCCTCCAGGTCTCCCCACTGCCCACTGTCCATCTTTGCAGGGCATGAATTGGAAGCCAAGGGTATGATGGAATGGATCCCAGACCGACTCTCCTTACTGAAAACAGTCAGAATGCTGAGTGAGATGTAAAAAAAAAAAGAAAAAATTGCTGCTCTGAGCTAGAACAAGGGTAATCGTATCCAAAGCCCAGAAGCCAAGTGAAAGCGGGACACCAGAGAAGTTAAGAGACCTGAGCTGATGCCTGCTTTGAGGACATTTGTCCAAATGACCTTCAGTTTCCACGGCCTCCCAGGGCGTGGGGACAGCAAACAGAGACCAGGTCTCATCCCAGATGAGTGGCCTCATAGGGGCTCCCAAAGGCATTTGCCAGCATCGCAGGGGTAAACTGAGGCCGCTCCTCCAACTCTTGGGGACTGCAGGAAAATTGCTCTTAGGGGAGGTCACCGAGAGGACACGACTGCTGGTTGAGACTGGTGAGCGGGACCCCAGCAGATGGAGGCTTCTCACCGCCCCCACACCGTCCCTGGAGTGTGCACGCTGCTTGCCTTCCCCGTTCACGCAGGCTGTCCCAAGGACGTAGCCTCGAGGTGGAGATGTGGTGTTGAGACCATTTTGACGGGATACGTGACTGAACCCCATTTATGGCCTCTATGTAAACTTTCTTTTTGAAGATAGAAGTGTTTTTATGTATTTTTTCATTTTGTAAAGTTTTATTTGAATTCTAGTCCATTAACACACAGCGTTATATTAATTTCAGGCGGTATAAGACAGTGGTTCAACACTTACATATCACGGCCGATGCCCATGACGACGAGTGCGCTAACTCACCCCCACCCCGTTTCTCCCATCCCCCACCCGCCTCCCCTCTGGTGACCATCAGGATGTTCCTTGTAGTTAAGAGTCCGTTTTTTGGTTTGTACCTCTGTTTTTACCCTTTGCTTGTTTGTTTTGTTTCTTAAATTCCACAGATGAGTGAAATCGTACAGTATTTGTCTTTCTCTGACTGTCTTATTTTGGTTAGCATCATACTCTCTTGCTCCATCCATGTTGTTGCAAATGGCAACATTTCATTCTTTTTTAGGGCTGAGTAATATTCCATTGTATATATACATGTGCCACATCTTCTTGTTCCTCAGTGGATGCACAATTGGGCTGTTTCCATATTTTGGCTATTGTATATAATGCTGCTATAAACATCAGGGTGCATGTATCCCTTCGAATTAGTGTTTTTGTATTCTTTAGGTAAAGAATTAGTAGGGCAATTGCTGGATTGTAGGGTAGCTCTATTTTTAACTTTTTTATTCTGGTGGGTGAGTGTGGGGACCCACAGTTCTTGTGGCTGGCTGAGACAAGCCTTGTGTGTATGTATCCTTTGCTTATTAAACCTGCCAGTGGCTGTCCTAGAGTGGCCAGCCTTTTTCTGTGGTCTTTCCTTGCCCTCCATCTCCAGAGGCTGATCTCGGGTTATACCCAGGAAGCTCCAAGGAGGGTGTGAACCAACAATTATCTGTTTGACCTTTGGCACCGAGTATAGCGGAGGAAAATCTCTTCTGAAAATTTACCACCCTAGGTTGGTGTTCAGGCAGCTTTGAAGCTTTAATTCAGACCCTGTGGGTGGTTCTCATTTAGAGAACAATCTTTTCTAGAGAATTCTTTGACTTCAACTCTGTCCTTAAAGAATTGCTACAGCTAAGGTTTTAAGAACCTAAGCTCACATATTAAAAATCACAAAAAGCATGGGAAACATCACTAGTGAAATAACAAATAATATAGACTTGAGAAGATTTCAGATATAAGAATTATTGGATCAGTATAAAATAAGTATGTTTAGTATGTTTCAAGAAATAAAGGAAGGGATTAATATATGAGTAAAGAGTAAGAGATTATAGAAATGACCAGGCAGATCTGAAAAAGGACCGAAGAATATTTCTGGAGATGAATAGTGTGATGATTAGAATTATAAATTTATTAGACAGTTTAACAGCAGAATGTACATAGTCAAAGAGATAATTAAATTGATAGGGGCGGATCCGAAGAAATTATCGAGAACAAAGTCCAGAGAGAGATGGACAGTGGGAGCAGGTAGGGGTATGGAGGAGAGACAAAGAATGTCACCTGTGACCAGCCAGAGTCCTGGGAGGAGAGCGGGTGGGACAGAAACCACACTTGAGGAGAGAATGGCTGGGAAGTTTGCCAAACTTGTTTACTTAATGTGGGAAGTCCGCCTGCTTGTAAGCAGGATGAATGAAAAGCGCTCTCTCCTTGGACACGTTATAATGGAAACCACAGAATATTAAGGAGGGAATATTAAGGTGGGCGGATGGTAAAGATGTGGCTTCAGGGGGTGGCACATTGATGCTAGCGGACCCCCCACGGCAGTGGCGTCCCATCTTGTGCTGGGAGAGAGTAGCTGCCCACCCGAGTGTGCATGGGTCCTCCGCCCACGGATATCCTTCCCAGCAGGGGTGGGACGGAACTGCGACTGTCTCCATAGCCCTCTACTGGGGTACATCAGGGGAGAGTGGTCTCGGGGGGCAAATGTGCTAGAGAGAGTGAGGGCCAGCGGGAAAAGCAAATGTGTGGGTAAGTGCGTAGACCGTGGACCGTGTGAAGCAAACAGAAAACCAAAGCGATGGGATTAGAGCAGCAGGGGCACTGGGTGGAGCGAGACAGGTCGCCGCCTTATGAGTGTGGTCCTGCCCCTGGGGTGGCGGGGGGCGGGGGAGGAGCAGCAGGGACGGCTGGCTCCAGACTCGGACAGCTCGGGTGGGGGGTGATGCACAGATAGTAGAAGCAGAGCGTACGCCCGTAAGTAACGCGAATACAGGATGAACTGGGATGTGAGAAGTCAGTCAAAGGGTGGTGAGAGAGAGAAAACAAAAAACAACAGGATAGGAGAAGTGACCAGCCCAGGAAATGTAAATGGGCCCCATGACCCACTTAAAACAGTAACGTCAGACTGGGTTCGAGACAGTCATTGACAAAATACATGTTGTTTATAGTAGTTCCCGCTAGGACTGGAGAGTACGTAAAGGTTGGGAGTCAAAGGAAAACATACCAGTCAGATTCTTACCAGTTCATCCGAAGGATATAACAATTGTGAATTTATAGGTGCACTTCCTAATGTAGTCTCAAAATAGAACAAAAAATTGCAGTTTTGGGTTATAAAAGCAGGTCTCAACAAATTTCAGATCAGATTCATGAGGAATATCTTCTTTGACCACAGTACAGTGAAGCTGGAAATTAGTCACACAAAAAATTAGTAGAATTTTTAGATGTGGACATCTAGAAATTAAGTAATCCATAAGTAAAAGAAGAAATCATAATAGAAATTGGATATTTAGAACTGTACAATAAAAATGTTATGCATCAGAAATGGTGAAATGCGTCCAAGTAAGTATCTAGTAGAAATTTTATTAGTTTAAGGAGGAAGGCAGAAAATTAATGAGCTAAACATCTACCATAAGGATTTTTTAAAAAGTTGAAACAATCCAAATAAAGTACAAGGAGGAAAAGAGAAAAGTAGAAATGAATGGGCTGTTACTAGCAGGTTCCGCAGCAGGTTTGAACTGACTAGGAGTTATTTTCTCTTGGCAGTTTGTCTTTAAATGGTGATTTCCTTTCTGACATAAGAATAGGTTACTAAATGTGAAATCTGCTTCACTTGTAGTGGTTTGTTTTCATAGAGGCCCCTAATGCTGGAATAATTTTCGTGATCATTCTCTCTGTTCATCTTTAAAGAAAGACATCACTGAGTATCCTTCATCAGCTCGCTCAT
>CM052898.1:189974946-190025685 GCA_028534135.1 Potos flavus | reverse complement strand
GCGCCTCTGCGCGTGCGAAGCAGGGATGGGCTGCAAATCCCTCTTGTTAGTTGGGTCTTGAGCCAAGTCTGCTGAGCCGCCTGTGCCCCCGGGCTCCACCTGTGAAACAGTGACATGGACGCGAGCTTCAGGGCGCCCGCGAGAGCTTGGTCAACCCGCAGACCTCGAGCGGCCAGCGCGGGACCTGGCTGGGGAGGCCGGGCCACACGGAGGCGCCAGCATTTGCCCATCCTGACCTACAATAATGGTAGCTGTTATGGTCTCAATAGTGAGTGAAAATTGGGAATGAGGATGTCATCAGGGTAGTTAAAAGCATTATTTTGGCTTCAGAAAACATTCAGTGAAGCTTCTTTCTAAGCTGCATTAGTTATGTTTTACTTCACTTTGCACGACGGTAAACATCAGCCAAAAAAGTAACTTACATGTTTAATTTTCAAGAGTGGGCATGGAGTACTTAACTCTTAGGAACCTGGATCATAATTATGTCATTCTTTAAGAAGTTTAGCATCACTAGGGCAAGGCCATCTTCTATGAGATGGGGTAGTGGAGGGTTTTCTATATGAAATTTTTTTTTTTTTAGAGATTTTACTTATTTGACAGAGAGAGAGACACAGCGAGAGAGGGAGCACAAGCAGGGGGAGTGGGAGAGGGAGAAGCAGGCTCCCCGCCGAGCAGGGAGACAGACGCGGGGCTCAATCCCAGGACCCTGAGATCATGACCCGAGCCGAAGGCAGACGCTTGACTTACAGAGCCCCCCGGGCACCCCGCCTTCTGGTTGATATTGTAAACTATGTGTGACTGGCTTAATTTTTAATCCCTGGTCACCCACGTCACGTTTGTGTCAGGAACGACAACGGAAGCCAGTATGAACTGAGCACGGTACCCGAGCGCTGGCTGGTGGCGGCCGCTGGACGAAGGCCCCCGCTCACCATGCTCGTGTGCTGTCCACAGCACGTCTGTTTTACACAGAAAGACACCAGGGCTCGCGGAGGTAGGAGGCTCCCCGGGCCCCACAACCCGGGAGCGGGCTGCTTTAGCCCAGCTGACTCAGGCGCCTGGCTGTGGGCAGGTGAGCGCTGGGGACAGTCACGGAGGCATAAAGCAAGCGGCAAGCCCTCAACTTCTTGTCCACGTTGGAATGTAACCCACTGAGCTCTGGGCCCCGGAGGACGGTGGCCCACATCCGGTGTTGCTGTCCTTCCCTGAAATTGGACTTAGGAATCCGGAAAGGACTTTTGAGTTATGATGTCCAGGACTTGCCCCTGGCTTTCAGTTTGCCCTAATTTCGGCGGCTCTTTCAGCTGTCGAGAGGCGGAGAGATGCCTTTAGGGATTTTCTTCCTCCGCAGCAGGATCCTAACAGTCTGTTCCTTTCATCCCTCCTGAGTCAGCGGAGGCGACTTCTCACTTACTTGGCGGGGTCCCTTGACAGCAGTGGCCCATCTTCTGGCGGCCGGGAGAGATCCTCCCCGTGGAGGAGCTGCGGCGCTGCGCGCGGAAGCGCTGGGGCTCACCCGTCGTGGTCACCGCTGTCCTCCGGGGAAGCCGCTGGCCTTCGGTGGCCTGCACCACGGTTGTCCTGCCGCAGTCGGTGGCCGTCCCTCCCGTCTTGCCGCTGGAGACACGCGGCGTTCTCTCCAGTTCCCGGAGGGGTCTGGAGCCCAGAGGAAGGGCGTGGTTCTCACGGCAGGCTCAGGACTTCTCTGCGGGAACGCGCGGTCCTTGAGCTGAGTTGGGAAGGCCGGGACCGCCGCCCCGAGGAGGGCGAGGTGGGCACACGTGCGAACGAGGCGTTGTGTGTCCGTGCGCGATGACCTTTGTCTGTGGCCGACTGCCTGTGACCAGGACTGTGGCATAAATACACGGTGGCATTTGAAAAATACCAAACGCTAGAGGTCCAGACAGTCTGAGTTCCGATTGTTCAGTCGGAAGTCAGTATGAGCAGTGTTTACAAGCACACTGGGAACTGGCTGGAAGCCAGGAAGGGCAGGGAGGGCTCACGCGCTCCTGCATTTCTGCCGCCCTCCGGTGCACCGTGGGCCCTTCGGGCCTGCGAGCAGCGGGAGTGACAGGCCCGCCGGAGCTGTGCGTGTCTGCCGGCTGGGCTGGCCGGCGCTCCTCAGCACCCTCGGCGGGAGAGGAGGGGCAGCGGCTCTGATCTGGGCACACCGCTGCGGTCCCCAGGGAGAGGCGGGGCAGTGGGGGCCGAGGTCCATCTGGCGGGTTGCTGGCTTCGCCCCCACTTCTTGTACCTGTGGGATCCTTGCGGGATGGGTATGCGTATGTTGGGTTGCAGGAGGCTTGAGAACCGGGGCTCTCAAGGTAAAGACCCAACCTGCAGATCCGTGGGGTGTCTTCAGAGCAGTCCGCCAGGCGTGCCCGCCGACGGATAGGGCTGGGTTGGTTTTCGTCAGAGCCCCGTGCTGATGGATGGTGTGACGAGATCGATGGCTTGCAAGGGCATGGCAGAGTGACTGCAGTGTTCTCCAGGGGAAGGCTCGGTGATGGCGGTCTGCTGAGAAAGCTGCCCGGCCCGCGGACTGGGCCTCCTCCCTCTCTGAGGGCCCCGGAATGATCTGGATACTGAAAAGCTGCCTCGGGGTATACTCAGTCGCAGAAACTGAGGTTTGCAGCACAGGGGGGGCTAACGGAGTCCTTGATCTCAGGGCAGTCACTTGCTAGTGATAGGACCCTTTTGTCCCCATCCAGAATACCTCCCTCCTTTCTGACTCTCTAGCAAACCAAACTGCCCATCGCAGAGTTGCCTCGGAAGCATGGGAACCGGAGCCAAGGGAAGGATGTGCAGAGCGTGCAGGTGGAGGACCTGAGAAGCCAGGGGCGTCTCCTTTGTCCCTCAGCTTGGTGTTTGGCTCCAGGGGTAGGCCCGTATCCCGTATCCTGTGCCTTCTAAGCATGCTCCTCGGCCCTGCCTCTTGGTGACCTCTTGCCTTGCAGGAGCCCGGACAGCCCTCCAGTCGCACGGTCCACCTCACCGGGGAGGCCGTGCCGTCTGCCCTGTCCCTGCCTCGCACACAGCCATGACCTGTGGTTTGGGGCCCATCGCGTCCCGTCGGCAACGGTCAGATGAATGAAGGAGCTTGGTCTGGCTGCCGGAGACTGCAGCAAGGTGTGCAACCTTCTAGCCACAGATTTTCAATTAGGTTCCTAATCTGTACATTCGAAGGACGTGGGTTTGCCTCGTTTCACCCTGAGCAGCCAGCCTAGTGTCCCCCGCTCTGCACACTGCACAGCCGGTCTGGGGTGTGCGTGAGTGTGCAGGAGCCCCGCACACATGGGGTGGGCTGTGGTCGCCCGCCCATCTGTCATGTCAGCAGCGGCCTTCAGAAAATGGTTTTTCCAGGACCACAGTGCCGGCAAGTGGGGGAGCCAGGATCAAACCCTGCTTTGCTCACCCATGCGAGGGTATGGCCAGTGACCTCTGGGGAAGATGGTCACTCTTACATTCACTTTCTGGATTCATTTCATTCCCCCTCCTCCGCCCCCCCTCCCCCCCCCCCCCGGAAATCAGTGAGCCCACAAAGAACGCACTGCTGGTGTCATGGAGTGGGTGGGGAAGGCTGGGCTTCAGAGTTGCTCCAGTGAGGGACGGCTGGGCCAGAGGAGAAGCAAGACAGAGGGACTGAGGGGCTGAAGGGCTAGGGATGGAAGGAGTGAGGCGTGTAGTAGTAGAAGATGGGAGAGGGGCGAGCTAGCTTGGGGGACAGGCAGCTGCCAAGCAGAGGAGCGTCTGTGAGTGCATTTAAGACAGAGGAGCGGCACAGAGCTTTGTTGGGTGTGAGAGACTTTGTGGGTCTTCTAGGGTCTGCATTTGTATCAGGTGACCTCTTGAGGATCCCTGGATCTTTGCAATGAAGACTATGTGTATACATCTTTGTGTTTTGAGTATATGTGAATTTATTATGAAATATGAAATTATTATCAATGACTAATATAGTGTGCGACATAATGTAGCATATGAAGTATTTCTGACTTCGGGGGACCTGTGACACCATCCATTTATTTGCTTTGTGACACCACCTTACTCTTTGATGTGTGGCACATGTTCTAATTCAGATTGGCTTATTTAATTTCCAAATATTTGAAGATTTTCCAGGTACATTTTTATCGATATATTTTTTTAAGTAGAGTCCACCCCCAGTGTGGAGCCCAATGCAGGGCTTGAACTCAAGACCTGAGCTGAGATCAAGACTCAGACGACTGAACCACCATGTGTCCCTATTTTACTTGAATTCTAATTTATTTCCACTGTGATCAGAGAACATACTATGTATGATTCCAATCCTCCTAAATTTATTGAGACTTGTTTTATAGCCCCAAATGTAACCTATCTTGTAAGTGTTCCACATGCACTTGAAAAGAATGTGTGTTCTTCTCTGATTGGGTGGCATGTTGTATAAATATCAGTACTGTGAAGGTGGTCGATGCTTCTGCTGAGGTCTTCTCTATCCTTCCTGGTTTTCTGTCTACTCATCCTGTCAGTTACACAGAGAGAGATGTCAAAGTCTGTGACCATCCCTGTGGATTTTGTTTTCCTTTCACTTCTGTCGGTTTTCACTTCATGTGTTTTGTAGCTCTGTTAGTAGGCGCATACGTGTTAGTAGGCGCATACGTGTTAGTAGGCGCATACGTGTTAGGTGCATACATGTTAGGGACGTACATGTTAGCAGGCACGTGTGTGTTTAGGGCTGTTACGTCTGCTTAAGGGATTGACTCCTTGATTGTTACACAGTGTCCTTCCTTATCTCTGGTCATGATCCCTCCTCTGAATCCCACTTTGTTGAGGTCAGTACAGCCACTGCAACTTCCGTCTGATTAGTATTAGCTATTTACCGGTATGTATATACAAAATACACATATAAAAATACATGGTGTATATTAAATGTATATGTACATTGAAAATATATTTCCATTTATTTTAACCTCCCCTGCCTTTCTATTTAATGAGTCTTCCTTGTGTTGACCTTAACAATAACGTTGACCTTAACAATAAAACTACCAGTTAGCGTACCAACAAAAATGGGTTTATTGGGGTGACAGAGAATTGCAGCCTAGCTAGTGCGGCACGACCGGTAGGTCAGGAGAACAGAGCGTAGGAGGCTCTTTCCTGGGGGAGGGGGGCTGTCGTCAACAGAAAGCTCAGCAGCCAGTAGGAGTTCTGGGTCGATTCCTTGCCCTCCGCTTCCTTACAAGCGCTCCCCTCTGTGGTCAGGACAAACTCTGGAGAGGCTGCGTGCTCTCGGTTGCTGACAGGGACACCGAGGCTCTGAGAGTGCGACTACCTTGTCACAGCGCAGCCGTTCGGAAGGACCACACCTGCTGTTCACATCCTGGCTTTCTGACTACAGACTCTCTGCGGAGCTCGTGTGTTTTCTCCTGGGCCACGCCGAGTCTATAAACTCCACCGACACGGGATGTGAAATGTGCAAATTACGTGGTGCCTTCATTTAATAGGCGCTCCGCCAGTCTGAGAATTCTGTGTCTGCCAGGGGTATTTCTCTTATGCTTGCTGACATCTGCTTATTTTAATGTATTTTGAATGTGTTGAAATGGGACTAATTCGGCCGTGGTTCAGGCTCTGCCCGTGCATCGGAGCTGATCCATCTGCCGCCCAAGAGTATTTTAGAAAAGGCGGAAATTCCTACTTGGGCTAAGTAACACCTTTCCCACTTCCCCCTGTGTGTGATCTGTTGTCTCAAGTGTTGCGTTGAAGAAGCCGGGGAGCGATTTTGGAAAGAGGGAAGTGAGGAATCTGTTGCTGGAGTGTAATTCAGAAGCAGATGCGCTCATGGAAGGAGCCAAGATGGTCACGTCCGTTATGAGGGCATTTTAATTCATAAAGGTTGAAATTATAGTATCTCTTTGGATCTTTAAAGAAAAACTTAAACACAAATAAAGTAGCCTGCTACATAAAGTCCTACTAATCCATGTCATAGTATCTAATGGTTGATGCATTAGGTTCCCAGACCTTCCAAACCCACTGGAAAGCGCCATCTAGGGAGCCTTTCCACCACGTCTGACCATTCCTTCTAGAGTGTCCCGTGGTAAATATAACAAATGGAGTCATAGTTGCACTTTCTGATCTCTTGCTTATTCATGGCCTGGAACTATTCTAATTTAAGAAAAAATCTCTAGGTAAGAAAGACTAGAGGTTGTATTTCTTTGTCTCCTGTAAAGTACATGTTGGGCTCGGCATCCCGTCTGTAGTCCCTGCTGCCGAGCTGGGGGTCTGCCTGTCCCCACGGGGGCTGGTGCCCAGGGCCGGGTGCCCTGCAGCTCGCAGCCCTCGGGCAGCTCACCTACTGCCGGCATTCGCTGAGCTCCGAGCCACCCGAGCAACTGCAGGCTCTGAAGTGAGCAAGACGGAATTCCTCCCCGTGGAACTTACATTCAGGTGGAGAGACGACAAGCAGAACGGCGTATGTCATGTGACATGGATAATGGCGGGGCAGCACGAGGGGCTAGAGGGTGACCACGCAGGGCTGCTCTCCAGGTATCGGAGTGAGGCCCGTGTGAACCGAAGGGCTAGCCACGCAGAGGTGTGAGAGCAGAGCCTCACAGGCCGAGGAAGGGCAGTGAGAAGGCCCTGTGGCAGGCACGGGCACTGAGAATGTGGGAGTGCAAAAGGCTGGCGAGGGTTGGGGAGTGTCAGGAAAGCCGGAATGAGCTTGGGAAACCGCCCATCAGACCAGGGCCGGCCCCTGCGCAGAGCACTGCCCAAGGTCTTCACGGCCGTCTCCAGGCCTTGACAGGTGCGGTGCAGG
Organism: Potos flavus; assembly: GCA_028534135.1. NCBI lineage: Eukaryota > Metazoa > Chordata > Mammalia > Carnivora > Procyonidae > Potos > Potos flavus. The sequence goes on along the minus strand of CM052898.1, from coordinate 190,018,904 downwards.
AGGAAGTGGAGGGGGGAGCACAGAGAAGCGAGACGGGTGGGAGGAAAACCAGGAGGCTGTGGTGTCCTTGAGGCCCAGGGAAGGCAGCATTGCCCGAAGCAGCAAGCCACCGCGCCTTGCGCTCCCGAGCTACCAAGCCGTAGCAGGCGGTAGGCCGGGGTGGCAGGGGGCTCAGCTGTGTGGGGGTTGGGTGATTGGGGGGCTAAAGCCCAGCCGCTCGGTCCCTCCCCTTGGTCCGTGGTGCATGGATGAAGGTCAGATAAGCTGCCGGTTCAGTGCGGCATGACCGTGTGAGTATACGCTCAGCATTGGTTGTCGACCAAGGACGTGGGGTCGGAACCTAAGGCGGCGACACCGATGTCTGCGTATGGCTCACAGATGGGCTCTGCAGGCGGTTCCAGGAGAGGCTCCGATGACGTTCTGGGCAGTGGCGGTGTCGCTGACTCTTTGGTGGCAGGTCCGGAACTCTGGTGGAGGGGTTCCTCTCCCCACCGGAAGTGCCCGGAAGACCCCACCCCCGGCTGGTTCTGTTTCGCACATTGGCCGTCTGGCAGGACCGTCCAGGCTGCAGAGCCCTTTCCTGGAGCAGCGGGACGGGCGGCCGCCGACCCCCACCCTCTCCTGCCAGAGCCGGCTGTTGATGGGGAGACCGGTTTGCTTCTGTTTGGATTCGCTTCATTTAGTAGATTTTGATTTTTGTGGGGAGAAGTTAAAAATAAAATTATATTTTAATTGTTCTTGTAATTTAACAGAATTCTGAGAATTCTCAAACCTTTTGTAGTCGCCTCGAAATTCATGGGTTTTGTCAATCTCTGTCTCCTCTACTCCAGGCAGGTCGAAGTGGGCTTGTCTGCCCTTTCCCATGCTCGCGTGTCAAGACTATCGCTATGTTCCCCAGGCGTGTTGCCTTTTCGGGTTGGTTTCATCTTTCATCAGCTCTTTGAGAGAAGATAGGGATGATGTTGGACTTATCCCCGAGTGGCCCCCGGTGGCAGAGGAACTCTGCCGCGGGTTGAGGGGCCGTTCATAGAAGGTTGACAAGAAGCTTGGCCAGGGTTAGACACTACCCGTGGAAGTATTTGCTCACCGTTTTTGTATCAGAGTGCTAAATTCACTCCAACTGTTATTGTAACATGAGGACTCTTATGGCAATATTAAACATCGTGAACTTGATCTGTCTTAATGCTTAAGGCTCAACAACTGTCTCCTGGTTAGAGAATTAGGTTTGGTTGGTTTGTGAAGATGGATTTTGGTTTTATTTTAATGGGATTTGTTTTTTTGAATGAATTTTTCCTCCACCACAGAAAAGTAATTTTAGAGAAATCTTTTGTGGTGTTTCAGGAGTAACACGCATTTACATTTATATGTAAGGGCACGTGGGGGCCTCCATAGCCGGAAATAGGCAGATGTCATCGCTGGGCCCTCAGGATATGTGGGAAAGCGTGTTCTCTCCAGAGGGACCAGCAGCGCAAGAGCCCCAGGGCCGGAGTGTCCTGCTTTGTTGGAAGGACACCAAAGGCCCGCGTGGCAGGAACGGGTCACCGGTGGAGGGACTGGTGTGGAAATTGCCGTCTGTGGAATGCCAACTCCGCGCGAGCGTCTCAGTGGATGCTTTGATATGTCTCCTCACTTGGTCTTTACGGGAACGATGTGGATGATTTAAACCTTTGGTTTACAGCTGAAAAACCAACGCCGAGCAAGCCTTCGTTTCAGTTAATTTTGCTAAGATGGTGCTGGTGAGTGACTCTAAATGACGTGTGTCCCCTCCGTCGTGGAGGCGGCTGCCGGCTCACCTCAGATTCTCGCTTATGCGTCCAGTGCAGGAATTTGTAAAGACAAGGGCAGTCACCAGGTAAGTAGAGAGAGAGGCGTGTTTGTTCGTTTTCGTTTCAAGCCTGACTGAGGACAGAGGGACCCCCTGAACGTATGTGTGTGCACGTGTCGGGGAGTGTGTGTGCATGAGTGTGCGTGGGAACGTGTGTGGGAGGGTGTGTGTGAGCATGAGTGTGCAGGAGCATGCACGTATATGGGAATGTGTGAGAGCATGCATGTGTGGGAGCATGCGTGTGTGGGGGTATGCACGTGTGTGGGAGTATGTGTGAGCGTGCACGTGTGGGAACATGCGTGTGTGGGGTGTGTGTGAGCATGTGGGGGGGCATGTGTGTGCGGGAGCGTGCGTGTGTGGAAGTGTACGCGTGTGGGAGTGTGTGTGTGTGAGCGTGTGTGTGTGTGAGCGTGCGTGTGTGGGAGCTGTGCTTTAAGGAGCCCGTTCAGCCGTCAGAAAATCCATTGGGCTTGGTCTGCTGTTTTCTTGGTGTCCGTGTGAGCGCCCGTGTTTGAGGAGTGTGGCAGTGGGAGTCAGTGCCTGTGACAAGATCTGATATCGGGCATGCGGGTGTCTCGGTGACATGTCCTTGTCCTGTGGTCCTTATTTAGCTAGAGCCCGATTCCCAGAGCGCTGTCTGGCCATGTCCTTCCTTCCCGTGCCCAGTGGGCTGGGTGTGGGGTAGATGGAAATGCCTGTCTCTGTCTGGGGAGCCAGTGTCCAGGGACCCAGCTGGGGACCCATAGAGCTAACTTGATGGCGATGATGAGTGTGTGTGGAGAAAGGGAAGGGGTAGCGCGGGGAGAGGTGGACAAGGGGAGTCCTTCGAGCTTCCTTCGAGTCGGAGGGAAGGTGTAGCCATCAGGGGCGTCCTTCTAAGGAACCCGGCTCAGCACATCCCAGCTTCAGGGTAAAGCATTTCAGTTCCGCTTGTGTTCAAAGACACGCAATTTAAGAATTCCTTATCATTTTATTGATACATGGTTGCATCCTGACCTTCCGGTTTGGATTTTCCCCCAAATCCCTGAGGGTAGTGCCAGGGAAGTGGCCTGCCACTGACTCTGGCCGGCAGTCGGCCCTCCGTCCCTGTGACCGGCCCAGCATGGGCAGTGTGCCCGGGGTCGGCGGACCTTGCGGAGCCAGTTGTGGGCATGACGCGCTATGTAAGCCCACCTGCAGGCACGGCTGCTTCCAGCTGCTGCGGCTGGGGACAGATGTGGCCGTGTGAGCTGGGTGCTTCTCCGAGGCTCCTGTGACAGACACCAGTGCCGGGAGAGCTCAGAGCTGTGGAGGGTGTCACCTGGGGAGGTCGCGGTGCTGGATTAGAATTGCCGGTGGCTCTCCTAGTCCACTTCTGTCTCCCCTATCCTCCTCACTCCCCAATGTAAAAGCATTTACAAAGAGATCCGCGTCCTATGTAGGAGGGAACATGGTGGGGTTCGGCGATTTCCTGTCCTGCCAAGTGCTCAGTAGGACTTTGTGAGAAGAAAACCTCCCCAGAAGGTCAGGAGGGGACTAAACGGATAAAAATGTAGAAAAAACCCAAGCAGAATATTATTTCATTTGTTTCGAGTTGCCTGAGCTTTAATAGTGAAATGGTGCTTAGAAAAGTCGTGTGGGTCCCCATGTACGATTTTCAAGAAGAGGCAGAGCGAATCTGTGTTGGTGAGAATCAGAATGTCGGTTGTGTAAGAACAGGGGTTCACGGGAAGGGAAGGGGTATGAGGGGACTTGGTGGTGATGGAAATGTTCCGTATCCCGTTAGGATCATGGTTTATACGGGCGTAGACATTTGTCAAAACTTTTTGAATTGTGCATGTAAGATTTGTGCAGTCGATGGAAAATTTAACTTCATTTTAACAAGACCATCCAAAAAAAATGTTTTTTTCCACATAATTTTACACTCTATAATAATTAAGGAGCAGAGTTTATCATATGTATCCTTATTTTTATTCTCTTCATTCTTTATTTTTTCTTGGTGTTCCAAGATTATTTCTTTTATCACTTTTTTTCCTGTTTAGAGAATGTCCTTTAGCAGTTCTCTCTTCAGTTTATTCTTTCAGACTTAGAGAAAAGTTGCAGAAGTGGTACACATAAGATTGTACAAAGAAAGAAAAAAAATAGTGAAAGTCGTGTGAGAAAAATGGCACATCACCCATGGGAGAAAAATAATTCAGTGATTGTCGCCCTGGTTCCCCTAATGTTAATACCTTCTGTAACCACAGACTAGTTACTGAGACAGGAAATCTGCACTGGTACCCACTTAGAAGCTCATCTGTAGCTCTCTTTACAAATTTGCCAATTTTCCTACTAATCTTTTTCTGAAAACAGGTGTAACTCACAAACAATGAAATCCAACTATTTATAGTGTATAATCCAGTCGGTTTTAGCATGTTTACAGAGTTGTGCAAACATGATCACCGTCTGTCTAATTTTAGGATATTTTCATCACTCCTAGTAGAAATCACCATGCCCATTAGCAGTCACTCCCCATTCTCGTCACCCAGCCCCTGGAAACTGCTAATCTGCTTTCTGTATCTATGGATTTACTTTAATCTGGGCCATTCATAAAATTGGAATTCTATATTTTGTAGGTTCTTGCACTTAGCATGTTTTCACGGATCATCTGTGTTGTGGTGTGTATCAGTACTGCATTCCTTCTATTGCCAAGTAATGTTCCACTGTATAGATATACATTGTGTTTATCCATTCGTCACTCGGTGGACATTTGGGTGATTGCCATTTTGGGGCTGTGTTATGACTTGTCAAATTAACACTTACTAAGTGCAGCAAATGTTGCCAGATGGTGAGCTGTGGTTCAACAGCAGGCCACAGGAGGAATTGAGAAAGAGGTCCTGGGGGACACCGTGAGGGGCCACATGGGGAGGTGAAGGCAGAGTGCAGACAGAGGAAGGCAGGACACGGGCCGGGTGCCTTTATCAGGGTCTGTGGGTGAAGGGCTCTGGGGTTCCTGGGCTAGGGCTGGACTGGTCAGTGCAAACCAGAAGAGTGGGGCTCTGGTAAGCCCCATGGGGCTCTCGTCTAAGAGGCGCATAAGGGGAAGATACTGGGAGGCGGGGCAGGGGCTGTTCATCAGGGCTGAGGGAGAAGTCCTACTGGGGACTACGTTCGCTTGTGACTCGGTGGGCTGTTTCCTAGGGCACATCTGTGCTTGCGAGGCTCCCATCAGTTTCAGGTCCCTTCAGGCTGCAATCCCAGGGCGCTGCTGAGCTGCGCTCTCACCAGGTAATGTTGGACAGCGCTGTGGCCGATGGTCCCGGACAAGTTTGGGTGTAGTGGAGCCGTGCTGTCAGAGCAGTCTGCTGGCGACAGAGTTTCCTAATTTCCTGTCATCTGAGGATATCTGGAGTTCCTCTTCTTTTCTGAAAGACATTTTCACTGGGTATAGGATTCTGGGTTGATGATTCTTTTCTTTCGACACGTGGAAAGGGTTGTGTCACTTTGTTCTGGCCCCTGTGGTTTCTGGTGAGAGATCCAATATCATTAGATTGTTTTTCCTCCCACAGACAACGTGTCGGTTCTCTCTTGCAGCTTTCGAGATTTATTTTCTTTGTTTTTAGTTTTCAGAAGTTTGGCTATGATGTGTCTTGGCATAGATTTCTTGAGGTCTATCCCAATTTGAGTTTGCTCAGCTTTTTGGATCTGTAGGTTTGTATTCTGCCAAATAGGGTAAGATCTCAGCCATTGTTTCTTAGAGTAGTTTCCATCCCTGCAATGATACAAATATTAGATCTTTTTTATAGTCCCACTGGGCTCAGGGGCTTTCTTTATTTTTTCTCAGTCTTTTTTTCTCTCTGTTATTCAGATTGGGTAATTTCTATGATCCTATCTTCCAGTTCACTGATCTTTCCTCTATCCCTTCCATTCTTTCAAGTTTTTAATTTCAATTATTGTGTTTTTCAGTTCTAATGTTTCCCCTTTGTTCTTCTTTATATCTTTGATTTCTTTGCTGAGACTTTGTATTTTTTTTTTTTTTTATGTGCTTCCAGCAGGTTGTGGCTGCTCATTGAATAACTTTTATATTGGCTACTTAAAAACTCTCATCGGATAATCTTCATATCTACGTTGTTTTTGTGTTGGAGTTGGGTGAATGCCTTTTCTCACTCTGGTTGATTCACTCATCTCCCAACCCATAATTGAGCCATTTTAGGAATGTTTTCTGTCTCAAGTAGTAAGTCTTCCATGATTGTTTTAAAAGATAAATTGAGTAGTTATAGCTCAGAATTTGCCAATCTGTGGCCCAAACAGACCTAAATTCTGTGTTATTTTCCTCCTGTACAGTTTTGGTACATAAGCTGATTACCTTTCTCTTAGTCTGTATTCCCTACCAAGCTGATGCTCTCCTTCCATGTGTGTTGCCTTCCCGATTCTGTGTATCCATGTCGTCTTCTCTCTTGGTATCCTTCCTTGTTTGGGTGGAGCATGTCCTGCCAGGTCTCCAGAGAAGGGGTGTGTGGGAGACAAAACTTTTGAGATATTATGTGTTTGCATAATACTTATTTTACCCTCACCTATAGTAGTCATAGTTTGGCTGGGTATAGAATCCAGGTTAGAATTTTTTTTTTTTTCTGAATTTTGAAGACTTTATTACTTTATCTTCTAATGTCCAATGTTGAGCAGTTCTGATTCCTAACTCTTTGTATCTGATCTGTTCTTCCCTCTAGAAGCTTATAGCCTCTTCTCTTTGTTTCATTTTTTGAGCTGAAATTTTATGCTGATATGCCTGGTATATCACATGTATATTTTATTAATTTTGATGGAAACTAAAAGGACCCTTTTCAGTTTGGAAACTTAGGTCTTTTAGTTCTAATAATCTTTTTTCAATTATTTTGAATTATTGAATTGTTACTGAGTTATTTCCTTTTTCTGTACACTCAGTTTTCTCTTTTGGACTATCTGCTATTTGGATGTTGAGCCTCCTATTCTAGTCCTCTTTTTCTTCTATTCTCCATCTCTTTGTTTTTTTAGCACCACTTTTAAGGGATTTCCTCTTTATTTTCCATCCCTCCTATTGAGATCTTCATCTCTACTCTCTACTCTCATGGATTTAATTTCTAACTGCCTTTTTTTTTTTAGGAATTAAAAAATATAACATCTCATTGCTTAGTGGATGATATAACTTCTATCTCCTTGAGGAAGGTGTTAATATTAAAAAATTTTTCTTGTTGCACATACTTTTCTTTCACCTCCTTTTGTTTCTGTTGAAAATGACCATCTTTTTCTCAGGGGTCTGGGGATGTGCATTGTCTTCTTATGTTTAAGGGTGAGATTTGTAGTACGACACCCATTCATGGTAAAAACCCTCAACAAAGTAGGTCTAGAGGGAACACACCTCAACATAGTAAAGGCCATATGTGAAAAACCCACAGTGAATATCATATTCAGTGGGGAAAACCTGAGAGCTTTTCCCCTGAGGTCGAGGTCAAGGCAAGGATGTCTACTCTCATCACTTTTATTCAACATAGTACTGGAAGTCCTAGCCACAGCAATCAGACAACAAAAAGAAATAAAAGTCACACAAATTGGTAAGGAAAAAGGAAAACTTTCACTGTTTGCAGATGACATGATACTCTATATAGAAAACCCCGAAGATTCTACCAAAAAACTAGAACTAATAAATGAATTCAGTAAACTCATAGGATATAAAAATCAGCAAAGAGAAAGATAATGCATTTCTATACACTAATAAGGAAGCAGCAGAAAGTGAAATTAAGAAAATAATCCCATTTACAATTGTACCAAAATAATAAAATACCTAGAAATAAACTTAACCAAGGAGGTGAACGATCTGTTCTCTGAAAACTATAAAACACTGATGAAGAAATTGAAGGTGACACAAAGACATGGGAAGACATTCCATGCTCATGGATCAGAAAAACAGATATTGTTAAAATGCCTATATACCCAAAGCAATCTACAGATTTAATGCAATCCCTATCAGAATACCAATACCGTATTTCACAGAACTAGAATGAACCATCCTGAAATTTGTATGGAATCATGAAGGACCCCGAATAGCCAAAGCAATCCTGAAAACGGAAAAAAAAAAAAAACAAACCCAAAAGCCTGAGGTATCACAATTACAGACTTCAAGTTATATTACAGAGCTGTAGTAATCAAACTAGTATGGTACTGGCACAAAAACAGACACATAGACCAATGGAACAGAAATAAACCCACATTTATATGGTCAATTAATCTTTGACAAAGGGAGAAAGAATATGCAATGGGATAAAGATAGTTTCTTCAACAAATGGTGTTGGGAAAAGTGGACAGCTACGTGCAAAGGAATAAACTAGACCACTTTCTTACACCATACATGAAGATAAATTCAAAATATATTAAAGACCTAAATGTGAGACCTAAAAACATAGAAATCCTAGGGGAGAGCACATGCAGTACTTTCTCTGATATCAGGCATAGCCACATTTTTCTAGATATATCTCCTGAAGCAAGGGAAATAAAAACAAATTACTGGGACTTCATCAAGATAAACTTTTGCCCAGCCAAGGAAACAATCAATAAAACTAAAGGATAACCTATAGAATGGGAGAAGACATTTGCAAATGACATATCCAATGAAGAGTTAGTATCCAAAATACATAAAGAATTGATAACAACTCAACACCCAAACCCAAATAATCCAATTAAAAAAATGGCTGGAAGACATGAATAGGCAGTTCTCCAAAGAAGACATCCAGATGGCCAACAGACACATGAAAAGATGCTTCACATCACTCATCATCAGAGAAATGCAAATCCAAACCACAGCGAGATACCACCTCCTACCTGTCGGGGCGGCTAAAATCAACAACACAAAAAAACGACAGGTGTTGGCGAGGATGCAGAGAAAGGGGAGCCCTCGTGCACTGTTGGTGGGAATGCAAGCTGGAGCAGCCACTCTGGAAAACAGTGTGGAGGTTCCTCAAAAGGTTAAAAATAGAGCTACCCTATGATCCAGCATTTGCAGTACTGGATATTTACCCCCCAAATATAAAAACACTAATTCAAAGGATTACAGGCACCCCTATGTTTATAGCAGCATTATTTACAACAGCCAAACTATGGAAGCAGCCCAAGTGACCATTGACTGATGAATGGATAAAGATGTCGTGTGTGTGTGTGTGATATACATATATATATATATATATATATATATATATATATATATATATATATATATAAAAAATAATGAAATGTTACTCAGCCACTAAAAAGAATGAAATCTTGCCATTTGCAATGATGTGGATGGAGCTCCAGAGTATAATGCTAAGCAAAAGAAGTCAGAGAAGGACAAATACCATATGATTTCACTCATGTGACACACGAGCAAAGGATAAAAAAGAGGCAAACCAAGAAACAGACTCTTCACCGAACAAACTGATGGTCACCAGAGGGGAGGTGGGCGGGGGATGGTGAGAGAGGTGGTGGGGATTAGAGTGCGCGTATGGTGATGAACACTGAGTAACGTGTGGGAGTGTTGGAGTGCTATATTGTACACCTGAAACGAACAGAACACCGTACGTTACCCACATTAGAAAAAGCAGTGGCAGGGATTCGTGCTGACCCGAAGCCCTGGCATGTGGGTGGGGCTTGGGGACTTGACCGTGTGAGAGCTGGCTCAGCCCTTCCCTGGGGACCTGCAGGTCAGCACCGTTAGGCGTTTTCTTTTGGGTCGTTCAGATTGGCTGGAATGGACTCATCTAGTCTCCTGTCTGTAGGGCAGAGGCCTACAAACTCTGGAAACAGAGTAGAGAAGAGGGAGTGTCCTAGAGTTTATGAGTGTGTTCTCACATATTTCATGTGTGCTCCAGAGAGAGCATCCATTTCCAGTTGTGCCTAATGTCCCTGCTCCAGAGATTCTTTAGAAAATAACCAACCAGTCCTCGAGGGAAAAAGCAATTGCTTAGGGGCAGGGAATAAGGAAGAGGGTCCAGAGATGTAATTTTTTCCGTTTTTATTTATTTTTTTAAAGATTTTTATGTATTTATTTGACAGAGAGAGAGATCACAAGTAGGCAGAGAGGCAGACAGAGAGAGAGGGGGAAGCAGGCTACTTGCTGAGCAGAGCCCCAATGCGGGGCTCGATCCCAGGACCCTGAGATCATGACCTGAGCCGAAGGCAGAGGCTTTACCCCACTGAGCCCCACAGGCCCCCCAATTTTTTCCTTTTTTAAAGGTCAATCTTATTGCATTGTAATTTTACATGGCGTGAAATCCACTTCCTAGCACAGAGTTCTGTGAGTTGTGACCTATGCATATACCGTAGTCAAGACACAGGACAGTTTCACCTCCGCAGAAGAGTCTCTGTGCCAGTTTGTGGTCATCCCGTCCTCCCCACCGGGCCCTGGCAACTGCGGATCTCTTTCTCTTCCTGCAGTGTTGACGTTTCCAGAATGGCATGTGTAAACAATCATGATGAGTGCAGATTTTAAAGTCCAGCTTGTTTCTCAGCAAAATTCGAGAGTCGTCATGTTTTCGTGTGTATAAGGTGTTAATTTCTTTTATTGCTATTTACGTTTTTACTCTATGGAGATGCCATGGTCTCTTTATAGCTGTTCATCAGTTGAAAGATGTGTGCGTTATTTCCAGATTTTGGCAACTATGAGTAAAGACACTGTGAGTAAAATATTTGAAAATACATTTAGCCAAAGTAGATACATGAATGGGAAGTAAGCCCATGGAAAGATGTGTCTTTTCCAATATTTCGACAATTTTTATTGGGTTGTTTGTTTTATTATTAATAATTATTGAGTATTTTTGAGTTTATACTCTGTATTCAGTTTTGTTTTTTTTTTTTATAAATCAGATACATGTTTTACAAGTATTTTCTCCTGGCCTACTGGTTCATCTTTTCATTTCCTAACTATATCTTTTGAAGAGCAGATGTTTTTAATTTTGATAGAGCTTACTCATTTTTTTCTTGTATGGATTGTGCTTTTGGTTTTATATCTAGGAAATTCTTACCAAACTCAAGGTTCCAAAGATTTTCTCATATTTTCTTCTAGAAGTTCTTGGTGTTTTAGGTTTTACATTTAAGTCTATTATTAATTTTCATGTAAGTTTTATATGTGAGGCAAGGTATGGATTCAAGTTCTCTGTTTTTACATATGAGTGTTCAATTTTTTCCAGCACTGATTATTGAAAAGGCTATTATTTTTAAAATTAATTACTTTTTTTTATGGTGCAAAAAGATGCTTTTATTATAGCACAGGTCCATAGACTAAAAGAGTTGCACTGGGTTTGATGGGGAGCAACGAGTTATATATACTTTTAAGTTTGTGGAGGGAGGGGCAGGGGTAGAGATAATGTAAATTTCTAAGGAATTTTTTTCTGTTTGCTGAAAGTAGGGAGTACTGGACCTTGAAGGTCTGGCTATTTGTCAAGGTAAGGTTATATTTAGTCTTCGATGAAATATCAACATTAAGACAGCCATGAGTTACTTGAGGAATCTTTTTTTTTTTTTTTAAAGATTTATTTATTTTAAAGAGAGAGGGAGAGTGAGAGCATGTGGGGGAGGGGCAGAGGGAGAGAATCTTCAAGCAGACTCCCCACTGAGTGTGGAGCCTGACTCGGGGCTCTGTCTCACCACCCATGAGATCATGACCTCAGCTGAAACGCATAACTGACTAAGCCGCCCAGGCGCCCTGAGGAATCTTTTTTTTCTTTTAAATTAATTAATTTAAGTAATCTCTATGCCCAGCATGAGGCTTGAACTCACAACCCTGAGATCAAGATTCCCACTCTCCACCAATGGAACCAGACAAATAACCTGAAAAGGCTATTATTTTTTTTTAATTAAAATGCAATTCTTAAAAAATATATAATGGCATTTATATGTTTGTTGAGATTTTATAAAACTGGTGTGTTCCAGCATTTTCTAATCTTGTTTCTTTTTTTTTTTTAAAGATTTTATTTATTTGAGAGAGAGAGAATGAGAGAGAGAGAGAGCGTGAGAGGGGAGAGATCAGAGGGAGAAGCAGACTCCCTGGCAATCAAGAGGCCCGATGCGGGACTCGATCTGGGGGCTCCAGGATCATGACCTGAGCTGAAGACAGTTGCCTAACCGACCAAGCCACTCAGGCACCAGTCTAATCCTGTTTCATTTATCTCTCTGATTGTCCCTTCACCAGTATCACACTGTCTTGATAACTCTAAGTCTTGAAATTAAGTACTCTGAGTCTTTCTCTGTCTTCCTAAATTGTTTTGCTGTCCTAATTCCTTTACTTTTCAAATAAATTTGAGAATTAGTTTGTTGATTTCTGGAAACAAGCTGACTGGGACTTTGATTGGGATTGCCCTGAGTATGTAGATCGCTGGGGAGATCAACCTCGTAACAATATTGGGTCTTCTGGTCCATAAGGCATATTATATCTCTCAATTTACTTAGGTTGGCTTTAATTTCTTACAGCAGTGTTTTATGGTTTTTAGCATACAAATCTTGCACCTATTTTATGAGAGTTATACCTAAATGTTTTATGGTTTTGGTGCTATTGTGAACGAGAGTCTTTTAAAAAAATTCTGTTTCCAGTGTACTGTTACCGATTTGTGGATACGGTTGATCTTTGTACGCTGACCTCGCTAAACTCAATTAGTTTGTGTTGTTCAGGGGTTCTGTGTTTTTACTGATTTTCTTTCCTCTCTTTTTTTAAATCAGTAATGGAAATAACATTAAAGTTTTCAACTCTAATTGAGAATCGATTTGCCCGTGGAGTTCCATCATATTTTGCTTTGTGTCTTTTGAAGCTCAGTTATCCAGTCCATACGTAATTGAGACTTTTATGTCTTCTTGGTGTGTCGACCTCTCTATAATTAGGCAGTGTTACTCTGTGGTCCTGGGGACAGGTCTTGTTCTGAAGTCTACTTTGTTTGGTAATAACTAGGCTCTGTAGCCCTCTTCTAAGTAGTGTTTGGCATATTTTAAATATTTGTTTTTACTTTTAACCTTTGTGTTTATCTTGAGTGTCTTGTGGGCAATGTATAGTGAAGTCTTGCTGTTTTATGCATTCTCTGTCTTCTCATTGGTGTGTTTATACTGTTTTCATTTAATGTATAGAGAAAGAAATACAGAAATATCTCTGGTTCCTTTTTTCCTCTTTTTTTGTTTGCTGTTGGATTCTTTTAATATTCTATTTTATCAATACTGTTGGCTTATCATTTACACTTTAAAAACTTCTTTTTTGATTTGCCCTCAGGTTTACAATACAACCTTTAATTAATCTTTAAATAGTACTGCACTGCTTCACTTGCACTCTAGGAACCTACATTGGTGTTTTCCCATCTATTAATCCTATTTAGTTCGGATTCCTTTTCTAGTTGTTCCCTTAGCTGGCTCATCTCCGAGTCTGGCTCTGTTGATTACTTTATCACTCCACTGTGGGCCTTTTGTTTTCCTTGCTTTGTTGTTGTAATTTCTGATTGAATGTTGGACATTGTGTGCAGGGCAATAGAGCAAACTTTCCTGTAATGGGCTGGATGGTAAATATCTTTAGGGCCATATGTGGTTTCTGCTGCATATTCTTCTTCTCCCCCCCACCTTTTTTTTTTAAATAACCTTTAAAATGTAAAAATCACTCTTTGCTCACAGCCTGTACAGAGATGGTTCGTGGGCTGCGTTTGGTCCCTGGGCCGCAGCGAGCCAGCATCCACGGCAGAGAATGAGCTAACTCTGTTCACTCGTGGCCACGGCCATGCATCTTACTCTACTGGGCCGTCGGTGTGGGATGAGATGGGTGCAGGTTCTGTTCTTGTCGCGCTCGCCTTCTGTGTACCACGGGCTTCAAATTCCTCTCTTTTCCTCATGCTGAGTGAGGGTGAGGGCTGAGCTGCCTGAGCGTCTTCCTCAGCGCCCTGTTCCACCCTTCGCTGTTGGCCTTCCCTTTGCGTCTGTGTTCAGGGGGTCACCTTCCTTCCTTTTGCTCCTTTCCCAGCTGTAGACTGCTCTTACGGCTGCTGGGGGTTGCTGGGCTGATGCTGGGGGACAAGGGGAGTTCTTTGTTGTTCTGGTTCAACTCCTGTCCATCTGTGTCTGGGTGGCGGGGCCTTCCCAGCGATCCTGTCCTCTTCCCTGTGGCAGCCACACTCTGCCCCCGGTGTTTGGCAGGCCCGTACTGGGGAAAGTTGCCCTCTCCTCCCCCAGAGTAGGAGGACTCAAATGGTCCAGGCTCAGGACGTCCTGCCCTCCCTCCTGGATAGGGCGCAGCCATCTTCCCTGGGGCCTGGGGCCTGGGGTCAGCAGCAAGGGCCTCTGGCAGCGTTAGCATGTGGCATTTCTCACTGGGGACTTCCTTAGTCTGCTCTTGCAATCCACTCACTTCCTAAAAGGGTTTAGTGTAGTGCTAAGGAAGAGGTACTGATTTTGAGCCTGGTTCCGGTTACGACATTTCATCAAGAAGGGGAAGATGGCAGCCCAGAGTTTCCCAGTAGGGAGGAGCGAGTAGTAAGGAGAGCTGGAGCCCTCCTGGCTGAGGGTGTAGCTTCGCGTTGGACTGTTCGCGCCCAGCTGTGGGGTGGCGGTGCTATGGCACGTGTGGGCCACTAGGTTCCGTAACTCCGTGAGGGTCCTCAGGAGCATGGCAACACTGCGCATCCTGCAGCCCGTGACTCTGGGGGCCCCGGGGGCCCCAGAGATCTGCCATGCCTGTATGTGGCCTCTGAGGCGTTGGTGCGCTCGGAGTACAAATGGAGTAATTCCTCTTAAACAGTCTCGTGGGGACTCAGTTGGAGCAGCTCTGTGAGCAACTCAGCAACAGGAAAGGCCCTCTTATTTTTAGTTCAGTGTCTGAAAATTATCTGAGTGTGAGTAATATTTGAAGACAGATGTCACTAAATTGATGGTAATTGAGTTTTGTCGTGTCGCTCTTAGGAGCTAAGCCTTTAACCTCAAGAAGTGACACTGTGTCTCAGTCAGCTGGCGGTTACTGAGCCGTCAGACCTGTCATTCGGAAAGGCCGAGCACTCTTGAGGGATAGACTTCGCCCCCCGTTCCTGTAGAGTCTCGTTCTAACCGGCAGTTCCCTCTCTCCCCCAGACCCGGACACAGAGGTGTGTCTTCACGCACTGCGACTCGTCCAGTCTGTGGTCCTGGAGCCAGAAGTCTTCTCCAAGTCGGCCTCCGAGTTCCGGAGCTCCCTGCCCCTGCAGCGCATCCTGGCCATGGCCAAGAGCCGCAACCCCCACCTGCAGACCGTGGCCCAGGAGCTCCTGGAGGACCTCCGCGCCCTGGAGCGTGACGCGTAGGGGCGCTCGGTGTGTCCCTCCCCCTCCCCCAGGCCCCCACTTTGTGTTCCAAAACCATCACCGTGCGCCATGTGTTATCGGCGGTAGACTGTGAGTGACTCGAGAGGGACGTGAATGCGTATGTATCCACACGACTTCCTCCTGGAAGCCGAAGTACCTGTGGGCGGCTGGCCGACCTGGCCAAGGGGCAGCCTGAGGAAGAATCCACCCTTCCGGCAAGGCCCGCGTCCCGCACCTGGAAGAGGGCCATCTTGGAGCGGCTCCCGCTGCTCGGGAGCCTTCCTGAGACCCGTGCGATCCCCCGCGCAGAGGGCACGAAATCACCACGCGCCCCGTTGGTCAGCATTTTCCTGAGATACATGTTTGGAAAAACAATTCATTCTCTCTCTAGTAATTATAATTAATACCCTAAAATGCAAGTTTATCTTTAAAGCTTTTGGCGAACCCGCTATTTCAGGTGACATTGGACGTTTCAGTTCTATTTTTTCGTGCCTGTTTTATTTTTGAATAAAGAAAGCCAGAAGAGTCATCGATGTGCACAACTCCTGTTTTCTGAAATATTACAAACTCGGTATCGGGAAGTCGTGTACTATAGTGCAGATACTTGGTCAGTGGAAAACACTCCCCCTTACACTGTTCCAGGCATTTGACTATACGCGCTCAGAAGTCCCACTTTTCATATAAGAAATATCATGAAAAAGGCCTCCTAGACGAGAGCCCGTACCGTTGGGTGAAGAAGTTCTTCAAATGACGTCTGCCGGGGTGTCCCAGGGTTCCCCTCAGCTCATAGATCCTTCTCAGCTGCGCCTGGGCCGCCGGCAGAGCGCACGGAAGGACACGCTTCATTTCTCACGGACGGCGTGTGCATGAGAGTGGACGTCCCACCCAGGTCACACCGCAGAGTCACATCAGGGAGCACGTTCGCCCCTTTTGTGGGCTGCTTCCCTCACAGAGACGCTGCGGGCGCTCGGGCTCTGGGCACCTCTCGGGGGGGAAGGAATGTGCTTGCGGCCCTGATGGTGGGGCCCCGTATGCGTTTCCGAGCTGTGCCTGCGGTGTGGCGTGCTCGAAGAGCTTTGTTTTTCTTCGAAGTCGATTTTCTAGGCCCTGTGCAGCTTACGGCTGAAGCTGCAGCCAGGAGCGGGAGGGAGGCACGGGGCTGAGTCTCGGGCGCCGACAGACTGTGGAGCGCCCCCCAGCTCAGGGGGGCCCGAGAGCTGTTGTGAGAGGCAGCTTGAAATTCGTGGGTGCGGGAATCGGTCCGTCTGCGCGCTCGGCTCTGGAGGTCGGACTGTTGGCGAGTAGAATTGAGGACGTCGTGTGTTTGTACTCCTTCTAGCACGGTATTTTCTTTTTGGGTGTTTGTTTGTTAAGGTATTGGGGGATAAACCAGTGTAATTAGCACGTGCTGCCTCTAGAATGCAGGGTCTTTTCCTGCCAAAGGGGATCTGCGGCGCAGAGAGACACAGAACCGGGCCAAAGCCTGAGTTTTGTGTAGTTTAGCTAATTAGTAGATGGATGTGACGAAGAAGGATACTTTTTTTCCCTCATAATTATGAAGCGCGGTAGGGATAGCAGGAGTCCTCGTGAAAACTCCTTCCTGGAGAAACACATGACCTATGTTTTGAGCATTTTATCATAGGAAAAGTACTTATGGCCAGTTTTAAGGAATGGCTTAGCCTTTCTAATATTTCTGTGTTTCATGTGAAGGCCAAGGAGACACGTGAGTTCTGATGAATTATGACCAAAGCATGTGCTTGGCAGTGTTTGGGGTCTCTTGTGAATTTAAAATCAGAAACAAAAGCAGGAAAATGGCACATGTATTTTTAAATTTATTTTTTTAAAGCATTCCTCTTCTATTAAGTTGAGGCTCTCTTTCTTTCTTCTCCTTGATGCTGTCTGTCTGCTGTAGAGGCGTGGAACCTGCCAGGCCAGCAGCCAGGCTCGCGCCTCCCCGCCCTGCCCCCGGGGGTGTTCAGAGCTGCCCTCCTGCTCGGGGGCTGGGGGAGGCTCCTTCCGAAGCAGACCCATGCTGCGGCTTTGAGGCTGGCTGTCCGTAGGTGGGTCTGCGCCTGGCGCCGGGCGGGGTAGAGAAGGCCTCACCCCGGATGCGTCTAGGGCCCAGTGCCTTTGCAGAGGATTTTAAAATTAATGAGAGTACCAAGCAGAGCACCGCAAGGCTGGGGCTTGAAACCAGCCCCAGGCCGGCAGTCAGACCCGGGACAAAGAACGGTGTTAGTGAGAGTCGTAAATACGCCGGTCACCCCGGTTCTTCCAGGCCTGCCGTGAGCTCTGCTGCCACGACATTAATGTGAATGGAAAAGGTTGATAAACACTCCCGTGGACTTACTAATTTCCTGAGAAGTCTCCCAAGACAGAGTTTGCTCTGTTTTGTCCTAGTGCGGATGCTGACTCCTGAGCAGAGTGGGGCCTTGGGACACAGTCTAGGATACGGCACCCCGTCAGAAGGCTGCGGGCTCAGAAGACGGGGGGCGAACCCAGCAGAAGCTCTTTGCTACTCCTCCAGGCCAGGCTCACGTGGGGAGGGGGGTCAAGAGACAGCTGGTTCGCGGAACTCACGGCTGTCCTTCCGCTCTGAGAGTTTAGAATTGTCTCCAGATGTAGACTATGTGGAATTCAGTGGCATTAAGTACATTCACAGTGTTGTGTAACCACCACCACTGTCTATGTCCAGAACTTTCTATCAAACCAAGCAGAAACTCTGTACCCATTAAACAGGATCTCCTCATTCCCCAGCTGCCCTCTTCCCAGTCCCTGGTATCCAACGTTCTGCTTCTGTCTATGAATCTGACGGCTCTACGTACCTCCTGTAAGTGGAATCGTAAAATATTTATCCTTCTGGGTCCGGCTTGTCTTCAGGGTTCAGCCGTGTTGTATCATGTGCCAGTTTCACTCCTTTTCACGGCTCAGTAACGTTCCATTGGATCTACATAGAGGCACACCTCGGAGATACTGCGGGTTCAGTACCAGACCCCCACAACAAAGCAGATATGGCAACGAAGTGAGTCTCCCATTCTGGTTTCCCTATTACGTGTGCAATAGCGTTGTGTCTAAAAAACACAAGGTATATGCCTTCATTATGAAATAATTTATTGCCAGAAAACACTAACCATCATCCGAGCTTTTAGGGAGCTGAGATCTTTTTGGCGGTGGAAGATTTCCCCTCGATGTTGATGGCTGCTGACAGATCGGGGTGGCGGCGGCTGACGGCTGGAGAGGCCATGGCAACCTCTTAGAATAAGGAAGCTTGCCCTATCCATCGACTCTTCCTTTCATGAGCGATTATCTGTAGCATGTGATGCCATTTGATAGCGTTTGACCCACAGAGAACTTCTTAAACCTTGATGCTGCCGTATCAACTAAGCGTGTTTAATATTCCAAATCCTTGTTGCCATTCCGACAGTCTCTCCAGCACCTTCACCAGGAGTGGATCCCATCTCGAGAAACCACTTCTTTGCTCCTCTGTGAGAAGTAGCTCCTCCTCGGTTCAGGGTTGACCCTGAGCATCTCAGCCCCATCTTCAGGCCCCACTTCTAATCCTAGTTCTGCAGTGACTTCCCCCACTGAAGTCTTGAACCCCCGAAGTTCTCCATGAGGGCTGGGATCAGCTTCTTCCAAACTCCTGTTCAGGTTGCTGTTCTGACCTCTTCCCATGAGTCAGGAGTGTTCTTCATGGCCTCTGGAACGGGAATCCTTTCCAGAAGGTTTCACTTCATCTTGCGCAGGTCCGTCAGAGGAATCACTGTCCACGGCAGCTATCCCTTACGAAATGGATTTCTTAAATAGTGAGACTGGGAAGTTGGAATGACTCCTTGACCCATGGGCTGCAAGAATGGATGTTGTGATGACGGCATGAAAACAACATCACTCCCATCGTCCATCTCCAGCAGAGCTCGTGGGCGACCAGGGGCACTGTCAGGGAGTGGTCATATTCGGAAAGGAATCTTTTCTTCTGAGCAGTAGGTCTCAGCGATGGGCTTAGACCTTCAGTAAGCCGTGTTGTAATCGGATGGGCTGCCGTCCCGGCTTCACTGCTCCATCGAGAGAGCATGGGCGGAGGAGAGCGAGTTGGCATGATTGCTCAGGCCCGAGGATTTTCCGAACGGCCAGTGAGCATTGGCTTCCAGCGAAATTCACCGGCCGCATTCGCTCCTGACCAGAGAGTCAGCCTGTCCTCTGAAGGACAGAGCTTCTCTTCTCCAGCTATGCAAGTCCTGGATGGCTTCTCCTTCCTCTGCAAGACTTTACTGCACTGAAAGCCTATTGTCGTGTGGACACATCTCCACGGATGCTCTTCGCTGGGATTTCTGGAGAACTTGCTGCGGCTTCTGCCACAGCACTTGCTGCCTCACCTGGCACTTGCGTGTTACGGAGACGGCTTCTCGCCTTAAACTCGCGAACCCAGCTCTGCTAGCCTCCTCACCTCTCACCCTTCACAGAACCGAAGAGAGCGAGCACCTTGCTCTGGGTTCGACCCTCCGGCCAGACCACTCAAACTTTCTCCACATCGGCAATAAGACTGTTTCCCTTTCTTGTCATTTGTGTGTTTACTGGACTAGCACTTTTGATTTCCTTCAAGAACTTTTCTTTGCATTTGCCATTTGGCCGTTTGGTGCAAGAGGGAGGCCTAGCTTTTGGCCCGTCTCAGCTTCTGACATGCCTTCCTTACTAAGCTTAATCATTTCTAGCTTTCGATTCAACGTGAGAGACATTCAACCCTTCCTTTCACTTGAACACTCAGAGGCCGTTGCAAGGATACTAATTGGTCTGATTTCAATACTGTGTCTCAGGGAACAGGGAGGCCCAAGGAGAGAGGGAGGGATGGGGGGGCAGCCGGTGGGGCAGTCAGAACACACACGACACCTCTGAGTTAAGTTTGTCCTCTTGAGTGGGTGCAGTCAGGGCGCCCCAAATGGGACAGTAGTAACATTGAGGGTCACTGGTCACAGATCACCATAACCAATGTAGAAAGAACGAAAAAGTGTGGAATATTGCAAGAATTACCAACGTGTGATACATGGACGTGAAATGAGCAAATGCTGTTGGAAATACAGCTACAGCGCTGATAGACTTGGCAGAGGCCAGAAATCTTCAATTTGTTTTTTTTTTTTTTAAAAAGCAGTATCTGTGAAGCATAATACAGCAAAGTGCAATAAAACAAGGTGTGCCCGTGCCCCATTCTGCTTATCCGCTCATCCGCTGATCCGCCGACGGACCCTGGGTCTCCACCTTCTGACCATTCGCCCGATGCTGCAGCGAGTACGGGAGCACGGGCGTCTGCGTCTCTGCTCGCACGGCTGCTGGGTGTAGACTCAAATGTGAGGTCGTACCACATGCTAGTCTTGTGTCTAACGCCGGAGGAACTGCCACACTGTTTTCCACAACAGCTGCACAGCTTTGCATTCCCACCAGCGTCCCTGCACGAGGATTCCCGTTTCTCCGCGTCCCTGCCAACACTGGTTATTTTCTGTTTGTTTTATCAGAGCCATCTTTATGGGTGTGAGGTGGTATCTCATTGTGCTTTGGATTTGTATTTCTCTGATGACCAGTGATGTTGAGCATCTTGTCATGTGCTTATGGGCCACTGGCATATCTCCTTTGGAGAAATGTCTGTTCACGTGTTTTATCTGTTTTTGAATTGGGTTGTTTGCTTCTTCTTGTTAAGTTCCAGGAGCTCTTTATATATTCTGGATACCAACCCCTTATCAGATAGGTGATTTGCGAATGTTCACTCCATTCTGTGGGTTGTCTTTCCACTCTGTTGATAGTGTCCTTTGATGTAAAAGAGTTAAATTTTTATCAAGTCTAACTTAATCTGTCTTTCTTTTCTTGTATGTGCTTTTGATATCATATCTAAGAAATCATTGCCCAATTCACGGTCAAGAATATTTTCCCCTATGTTTTCTTCTAGGAGTTTTGTTTTCTCTCCATAGTTTAGGTCGATCCATTTTGAATTAATTTTTGGATATGACGTGAGGTAAGGGTCCAACTTCATGCTTTTGCCTGTGGATTTCCAGTTTTCTCAACCATTTGTTGAATTTTGTCATTGTCATTTGGAAATATTATTACAAGTATGATTTTCCAAACACAAAGATTCATGTATATTATACTCGTCATGTTTTAGAAATCTTTGGTATTTTTCATGAGTAGCTTTTATTGTAAGGATTTTAAGTTGTTCCAATTGGAACTCCCTCAGCTGATAGTTTCCCACCAAGAATGCATATTTAATAGTCTTAGAACATACTAGCCCAAAAAGATGCAAAAAAAAAGGACTCTCGGTCATATAGTTTAATTACAGTTTTTGACTGAAGGCATATTTGTAGCTCAGCTTTTTAGCATAAATGGTTTTATGCAAACAATCACTCTTGGGCTCTGAGGGAAGAGTCCGGGGAGCAGGAGGAGTGGGTGCAAGGCCCCTGGCGCGCGAGTTTGGGGCGAGTTTGAAGTGGATAGGAGCACGGGGCAGACCTCATGGTTTGCCGTGTGTGATGCATATTGTTGGAGAGCTGGGGGCAGGAGCGATATCTGATTTTCCTTTCAAAATGTAAAGAAAATAGATTTCGTTTTTAGCATCAGTAGGTGGCCACGCTCTCTGACTGGAGCCTAGGGGTGGCCTGCCAGCCGTACCACCGTAAACCCCCAGAGTTCACGACACCACGACCCGGGAGGCACAGGCCTTTCCGGGCCGGTACCTGGACCTCCCACGACCCTGCACCTGACTTGCTGCCACGCACGTGTCCTGCCGAGCGCGGGTGAGGCGGAGTGACGTGTCCCTGTGGGGTGCAGGAGCGCCCTGCGCCGTCAGCCCCTCGGCTGTCCCAGGTCTGCGCGCTGCTGGCCCGCAGACCTCGGGTCCGAGGTTCTCAGTGACGCGGCGTCCCGGAGCGCTTGGCCGATCTGGGGAGCGTCTCTCCACACATGTGCACGGAAGCACACACGTGTCGTCTCCTGTACAGTGTCAGGGGCTGTGGGGACCCCACCCCTGGCCCTGGGTGTGAGAATCGTGTGGCCTGGGGTAGGGCCAGGCCCGCAATGAGGCGCTCCGGCACGATGAGCAGGGGTGGTGCCATGATTTCTGGGAGACGCCGAGGCCTCCCACATGCACGCGGGCCCCGCAGCTGGACGCGAGACATTGGTCTCCTTGGTGGCGGTCAGGGCTTGTGTCCACACTGCTCCGGCTCAGTCCTCACACTCGCCGTCTGCAGGGAGGGGACGAGCCAGGGCCGCTGAGCGGCTTGCCTGCGCGGCGGAGCTGTGATCGCAGCCGGACTTCCCCTCCGGCCCTCGGTGCGCGTCCCTCCTCATCTGTGCTCGCTCCTTCCCCAGACCAAGGTCTGGTCCCGCTCTTGGGCTTTCGCGGTTCTGGTGGCCAGTGGTTTCAGTCCCTCGGGCGCTTCTGGCCAGCGTGCTCTGGATGCCCCGGGAGCCCCCTGCGGGCGCGGAGGGAGGCAGGGGGAGAAGGAGGCAGCAGCAGATGCCCACCGGTTACCCCTTCTGCCCACCCACCCGAGTGGCGAGCGGACGGCGCATGTGGGCACATGACAGGCTCCCGTGGCTGCCTGATCCCGTGGGAACACGTGGCTGACACCGAGCGAGAGACCCAGATTCATCATCAATATTAAAAACCTTGATTTTTAAAAGATTCTGTTCAGTATCAGATCTTGGTCAGTTCACAAAATTATTTCCTTCTGTCCCAGGGAGCTGATTGTTCTTGGGGGTCACCGCAGTCCGTCTTACCTTTGCCTGGGAAAACGGGGTCTTTGTGTCTTTGTGTGCAACCCCGAGAGCTGAGGCAAACGGGCCAGGAGCAGACAGACAGCGCTGCCCGCTCTGGGCCAGCGAGCCGGCCCCCGGGGGCCAGGCTTGGGCTGCGGCGGGCCGACCGGGCAGGGCGGTGGGGCCGAGGGGCGAGGCGGGCCGTGCGGGGGGGCCGGCGCGACGCCTCGGCTTTCCTGTCTGTAACTAGATGCCCGCGGAGGCGAGCTGAAGGACGGCGGCGGCTGGGAAGGTGGCGCTCAGGGCCGAGCGAGGCCATCCTGTTGGCACGGGACTCAGAACGGGGCCCCTCCCGAGACCGGAAACGGCTCTTACGCGTCGAGGCTGCTGCTCTGCGGTGGACCGTTGGCGTGGCGATGTCTATAAACACGCCGCACTCACGCGGCGGCCCTTCTGCGTCGTCGTTGGCTGCTGCTGCTCTCTCCGTGAATCAGGGTTTCCCCGCCCGCCGCCCAGCCAGGGGCGTCTCGGGGCGGCGCTGGGACGCGTGGACACACTTCCTCTGGCCATGGGAGTAGGAGGCTGTTTCTCACGCCGGGATGAGTTCCTCGCCTCCGTGTACCCCCTGCTTACGGGGGCGGGGACGGGGGCCCCTAGGGCGGCCCGGATCCCCGTGGGTCAGAGCTGCTTTCTATTTGGTTCCGGCCGGGCACAGGGGGCGGCGGGCCCTCTGCCCCCACCAGCTGTGATCCCGCCAGGACAGCCGCCTGGGGTGTGTGGGAGCAAGACCCCGGGGTTCTCTCCTCAGGTCCTCCTGCTCTGCAAGAGGGTGCCTTTGAGAAGCATCGCCTTGCTCTGCCTGCCTCTGGCGGAGCCCCTCCCCGGAGGTTGTGCCGGAAGGCCTGCCCTCGGGTGAAAGAGGCAGCGGTGCCCGCCTGGAACCCCGCCCCCACTGGTGGGGCCCAGCCCCTCCTTGCTTCTGTCCCGTCCTGACTGTTGGAGTCCAGGCTCCCAGGGAGTGAGGAGGGAGAGGTCTCTCCAGGGCGGCGGCGGAGGCCCTGGGCTCCTGGGGTCCTCGTGCTCTGTCTCGAGCCCATGAGCCTGTGGGTGGCCGGGGCGGCCTCTGGCTGGCGCCACAACTGCCACTCACTCTGCTGCGGCCCGCGCCGCCCTCCCCGCGGACACGCCGCCACGGCGCCTTCCTGCAAGCCCTGCCCTCACGCCAAACACTGACTCAGGCGTGGACACAGTTCAAGGCTTTGGAATGACATCCCTGACGTCCGTGAGTGGAGACGGCCACAGATCTGGTGTGCGAGCGTGCATCTGTGCGTGCATCTGGGCATGCGTGTGTGAGCGGGCGTGAGGACACGTGTGTGTGTTTGGGGGGGGGTCAGTCATGCCTTCACGGTGTGTCTTGGCCCTTGTCCAGTGGTTAGCCTGTTAGGTCTCTTCTCCAAGCCTGGGAAATCCTGGTGGGAGTTTGGCTGCAAATAAGAAAACCCGAGCCTCCGTGTATAGATTCTTTCTAGGAGTGCAAGGGAAGCACATAAAAGAGTGAAAATGCACAAGCAGCAGCATCCTGGGGGATCCTCGTCCAGGGCGTGGCCTCGGCCACATTGTCAAGCAAACTGCAGGGCGGGGAGGGCTGGGTCACGAGCTGGCCTGCACTGCCTTTCCCGACCTGTGTCTTGTCGGGAGGGACGGGTCACAAAGGGGGGATGATTTTCTGCCTGATGTTGTGTTCCAGCATTTCGTGCACGAACTAATAAGGAAGTCCAGAGTAAGGTTTTCCCAGACACACACGGCCCCCCACCGAGGGGCTGGACTTGGGTTCGGAGGGGATGTGTCTTCTCTCCCCCTCGCTTTGAGTCCCTGTGTTGGACGGAGTCTGGGGTTCGCGTGGGTACACGGAGGCACTTACATCCCACGTTTCTGGGGATGTGCATCTGTTTATTTTTGGCTATAGACCCAGTGTACTAGTGGCCCCACATTGGGTCAGGCCTAAGGAGATGGTGACAGGTGACAGAGGCCGTCTCTGAGCCTGGCAGGACAAACGCGAAACTCCCCTCCTCCGGGGCCCGCCCAGGTCAGGCTTGCATTTGCTCTTAAAACCAGCAACAGGGGGCGCCTGGGGAGGGGGTCTCTGTCCGTTCAGCTTCTGGCTCTTGGTTTGGCTCAGGTCATGACCCTCAGGGTCATGGGATCGAGCCCTGAGTCGGGCTCCATGCTCAGCCCAGAGCCTGTCTCAGATTCTCCCTCCCCTTCTGCCCCTCCCTGCTCGCACTTGCGTGTGTGCACACTCTCTCCAATAAACAGCAATCTTTAAAAAACAAGGACCAGCAGCAGAATGACTGGGGACCTGAGGCACAACCCTTTCTGCTGCTCCCCCTGCTCCCCACTGTCCTAGGACCTTATCTGGTTTTCTCTGCTGTGCTGGAAAAACAGATCCCATTCCCGGAAGTTGCCAGGAGAGAAGCCCCCTTGAGGCCCGCGCCCCGGCTGGGGGTCGAGAGCCCCAGTCCTGGAGGCCCGATGCCTGCCGGCCAGCTCCCTCCCCCACGCAGCCCTCCGCGCCCGCACCGCCTTATGCCCTGCTGACGTCATCAGCACGAGAGGCGCCCGGCAAGGAACAAAACTGCCTGTTCTCTGGGGCTCCTGATGCTATCGTCTGGTAGGAAAGCCTGACGGAGCTTGGGGCAGGTGAAAAGCCTTCCTGTTTGTCAAGCAATTAGTCACACGGATTCTGGGCCAAGACACATCATCCCCGCCAATGCTAATCCCCGAGCCAGAGACGACCGGCCGGCGGCAGCCCACGGGGCGGGTACGGCGGCGCTTCAGGCGGCCAGACGGCTCCGCTCGCCCCCTCCTGCCCGCCCCCTCGCCCCCTCCCGCCCACTCCTGCTCGGGAGAGGCAGCCTTCACCTCCAGCGGCGGGAGCCGCGGGCCTGTGCTGGCGCTGGGAGGCTCGGGGCGGCTGCTCCAGCTGGGGGCAGGGGCCGCACTGGGCATTTGGGGTTCCCCGGGACCGAAGGACATGCACACCAAGAACCCCCACCACATTTCCTCCTGTGTCTGCTGTTTTCAGATCTGCAGGGAGTGGGGCTCACATCACTCATCGCGGCACTCCGCATTACCCACACAGCAGGCCTGTCTCGCGGCCCCAGAGCTGCTGCTGGCGGCCGGCTCAGGGCCAGCAGGCGGCCCTCCCTTCCCAGGCGGGGACCAGAGAGCACCTGCCTGCCGAGGCGTGGCCTTCAGAGCCATGGGAGGCGGGGAGGATGGGGTCCTGGGCCGGTGCTACATCGCAGAGGAGAGCGTGTCCCCACAGGGACAGGCCTCCGGGGGCCCTCGTCCTTCCGTGATCCTGCCGTGGTTCACCCTTGGAATATTGTCAACAGGAAGGGGCAGGGCCACATAGAAAAGCCCCAAGCGCGGGTTCCAAACCAAATCAGCTTTCACTTTTGACTTTGGAGCACGTCGCATGGTTTTGGCCCTAGTGTTCATTTTTTCCTGATTGCTTTTGGTTCCTGATTGCATTTGGTTCAGGCCCTTGTTCCCATCTGCATTTCCGGAGCATGCCTCCAGCGCATGAGATGGGCGGTAGGGACCCAAGTGGGACGTAGGGACCCAGGTGTTCCTGCACACGGGGCCCAGCAGAGGCGGGTCATGCTGCCGGGATGGGCCCGTCCTGATGCCGGTCCCCGGGAGGCTGGCCAGGGCGGCCCGGCCCCCCAGCCCCACACCACCAGCTGCACCGCTGGCCCGCGGCAGCTCTGGAGGGGACACAGCACGGGACGCTGGGCTCAGTGTGCGGTCTCCTGCTGGGGTCCCCCGTTCCTTCCGGCCTCTGACAGTGTCTGAGCTGCGTTTTATCACATGGCCAGTGCTGCTCTGGGGAGGCCGAATCTTGGGGGGTGATTATTGGGCCGACGGGGGCTGTGTGCTGTGCGGTAATGCTGCATTGCAGGAGACATCGTTTTGGGGGAGGTCACCTTGCCACAGAGTTCATATTCCTGAGGCTAAAGCCTGCCCGAGACTGGCCCCCTGCCCTGCACTTCTTGTGGGGTAGCCTGGGGGCCCCGGCCGGCACACCCTGACAGCGTTGACGTGACAGGAGGGACGAGAAGGGACGAGAATGGGCCCATGAGGCCCTTCTTTCTTGGCCAAGTCTCCTCGGCACTAGCGCTTTTCCTGCTGGTTCAGCCAGGTGGGAAGCGGCCGGTGGTGCAGACTGGCTGGCGGGGGGTGGGGGGGGGGACACGGCGTCGGGCCCTCAGGCCTTTCGGGGTCAGAGGGCAGAGAGGGCCTGCACGAAGGGTGCTGTCTCAGCAAGGTTACCCAGGGCCTGCCTGCTCCCTGGCCGCAGAATGTTCCAGCAACATACTGCCCTTGACCAGCTGCCCCCTGAGCTCTGTCCTTCCTGGAGATTGCCCTCCCCACCCCACCTCCTGCCACTTCCTAGAAAGCTGGTTACTAGAATTTCCCTGCAGCCTGGGTCCCTTCTTGGGAAACAGTTGGGAGGGCCGCGTGTGTGTGCATAAACATCCTGGTCCCCGCCTCTGGGCTCCCATGTGGGATGGCAGACCCGTTCCGAGCCGGGCAAGGAAGGGCTGTTGCCACATCTTGGGGCCGCATCCCGATCCCCCTCCTCATGTTCCCGGATTCAGCCTCTGGGCTGGAGGAGGCTGGGGGTGTCAGTGGTGGCCTGGGGCGGCCCGGAGAGCGGGGCGGGGGGTGCGTGGACAGCTGAGCAGGAGGAAGAGCTCTGCTCCCAGGGGTTCCTGCGGCCGGCCAGGCGTGGCTGCCCGTGCCTGTGTCGTCTGCAGTCCCACAGGGACGTGCGGCACTTGTTCACACATCTCTCTCGGGCAGCTTCTGTCCAACCGTGCCTGCCTCTTCCTCGCTTCCTCTTCTCGGCCCTCGAAACCACAGCCGCGCTTCCTGGGCAGCAAGCACTAGTCCAGCTTGCCACCCAGGTCACCCAGACCCTCAGCCGTGCCGTCCCTCTGAAAGATCGGTCCCCTGGGGCGTCACTGCGCGCCCTCCCCCACGCTGCGGCTCATCTGCTCTAGGACCCCGCTCCGGCCGGCAGGGACTGGCCCTGAGCTTGCCCCAGCCTGCCCCCCTCTCCTCCTTAGAAAACATTCCTCTTGGCTGCCGTTGGCTTCACCCCCTGGCAGATCCTCGCCCGCCGGCCCACGGCCGTGCTCCCCTGGCAGAACCGGACCCCGAGGACAGACACAGCTCGGGGGCCCTGTGCTGCTCCCGGGCAGCTGGCCGGTGCCAGGAGGAACGGCGGCACCCCTCGGGGCGCTGGGGGCAGCCTTCGGCCGAGAAGCAGGTGCTGTGGCCCGGCCCGGGGCCGTGCACGGGCCACCATCGGGGTCAAAGAGGGCCTGTTGGTTCCCTCCTCAGTGCCCTCATCTTTCAAAGCTCTGGCCTCCGTGCCCGGTGCCTTCTCCACCCAGCAGCCAGCTGGGTCTTTTGAAAACATAAACCTGGCCACATAATTCCCTTGCTTGGACTTTTCCGTGATGTCCCGTGGCACGTGCAGCGGGCGTGCAGAGCCTGCCTGTCGTGCTCCAGCCCGCGCGGCTCTGGCTGCTGATTCGGCTTCTGCCTTCTCTGCGTGAGAAGGGGGCCCGGAGGTCCGCCAGACGGAGAACGTGCCTGGGACGCAGAGACACAGGAAATACTAGATGAGCCAACCCTGCCAGGGGGCAGGTCCCCTGATCATGGGGCTGTGCCGTCTGGGGACACCTCCCGCAGCCCCCTCTTGCCTCGACTCTCCAGACCTGTCCCTTCTGTGCCATAGCAGGGACGGGCTTGGTTGTGGAGGGCGGCGGACTGAACGGCTGGCGGGTCCGAATGCCCAGCCGGGGCCACACCTGCCGGGCTCCTCTCTGCTGTGGGGCCTCCCCCAGGCTCTGCACGTGAGCTGCCCTTGTGTTCTGCACCCCCCCCCCCCATGCGCCTCCCAGAGGAGCCTGGCGGAACGTCCCCCACAGGCAGCCGGTCCTGAGCTCCGGGCGGCCGCCGGGGTGGCAGGGCGGCTTCCTGGCTTTGGCCGAGGAACGAGAGGGACAGCGTCCCCCGGAGCTTCGTGCCGGAGCGGCACAGCCAGGGCTCTAGCCCGCCCGGAGCTGGTGCGGTTCACCCCGGCGGGGCCGCGGGGAGGCCGGGTGGAGGCGGGCATCGCTCACAAGGAGGACAAGGCGGGAACAGGACCCCTGCCCTGCTCAGCTTTCCGCCAGCGCCCCACACGCTCTGCCAGACACACGTTCCCTGGGAAGAAGGACAGGCTTCGGCCCCGCAGAGGGAGCGGCGCTCGATCCCCACGTTCTGCCGTGCTGGCTGAGGGGCTGGGAGGGGCGGGGAGTGAGAGCAGGGACCCCAGCCCTGCGCGGGCCCACGAGTGCTGCTCCCGCTCTCTGTGCCCCTGCCGGCGGCGGCCCACTCGCGGGGGGCGCTGGGAGGCCGCCAGGAGGGGAACCCCTGCTGGAATTGCATTTCCTCGCGGTGGCGCCGGCTCTCGATGCAGCGCTGCGTCTCAGGACTGAAACAGGGGCCTAGGACTCCCCACGGGGAGCGAGGGGGGCCCAGAGCCATCTGTCCAGGGCTGGGCTCCCGCACCACAGGCCTGGAGACCCTCCACCCCGTCGTCCGGGCCCCAGCGGGGACTTGCACTTTGATGAGTTAGCTGTGAGGGGCTAGTGTGCTGTTCATTAAAGGTCACTGTGCATGGGCCCTGGGCCACTCGGTGCCCAGCACGGAGCTCCCGGGAAATGTTGGTGACAGGGACGTTGTCATGTCCCCCAGATTCCTGTGTGGGAGCTCGAGCCCCCAGCGCCTCCAGGTGTGCGTATGTGGAGATGGGGCCTTGGAGAGTTGATTAAGGTAGGACGAGGTCACTACGGCAGCCCCCATACAATCTGACCAGTGTCCCCGGGAGAAGAGGAGATCGGGAGACGCACAGAGGGAAAGCGCATGAGGACGCAGGGAGAGGACAGTGTCCTCACGCCCAGGAGAGAGGCCTCGGGAGGAGCCAGCCCTGCGTGCGCCTGGTCTCGGACCCCCGGTTCTAGGGGACAGTGAACTGTGGTTGGGGCCCCTGGTCTGTGTACCTGTCACAGTGGCCAGAGCCGACTCGGACTGCCAGCGAGCTGGATCACGCAGGCACACCCGGCTGGTGGTGTGTGCCCGGCCGGCCCGAGCTGGGCACCTGCCCACTCACGGGACGCCGTGCCCTGATGCAGCCAGGCCCTCCCTGTCCTGCCCCATCACTGTGCTGGGGTGGGGAGGGGGTCGTCCGTGTAGGCCGACAATCTCGTTCTCACTGGCTGCTTGCTGACAGCTGTCTCCTCCCCATCGTGCCCACCTTGCTCCCGGCTACAGGGTCACCACTCAACCCCTGTGGCTGAGAAGGTGTGTGTCACCGCGGGGGCAGGGGGAGCTGGGCGGGGACTTCCTGCCCACGGGTCTGACCACAGGGGCCGCTGGAACCCCCAGCTCCGAGGCCAGGGCATTATCCATGGGTGGTTGGCCCCAGACACTTTTCCCAGCCCTCGCTGTCCCCGGGCAGCAGGGTCCCTTGCAGCTTGTGGTCTGTCCTGAAGACAGCAGCAAAGCCAGGGACTGCCTCCTGGTGACCCTCTGCTGAGGGACTGATTTCTCCCCAGGAGGGCAGCACTGCCCTCCGCTCTCAGGGCTGGTGGAGAACGTCCTGGGTGAGTCTCCGCAGAGCCCGGGTCGGGGGTCCTAAACCAGATCAGAGCGCTCCAAGCGCAGAAGATGGGGTTGACGCACTGAAAGTTGACCGGTTAAGGACATATGTTCACCAAAACCACCTTAGGGAGATGGACGAGCCAGCCACACCCCGGGGAGAGGTGCCTATAGCACTTGGGACCGACGGGATCATTGCATGAAAAATAGAGAGATCCTACAAAGCAGAGAGAGCAGGACCAGCAAGCCGATCGACAAAGGGGCAACCGCTACCCGCAGACGCTCTGCAGTCACGGGGCCCGTAAGCGTGGGAAGCGCGGGGCAGTCTCATTCTTCCGCCCGAGGACAGTTCCGTGCGGGGGGCTGACCTGCTTCCGGGGCTGGTGGGGGAGCGGCAGCCACGGCTCTGCCCGCGGCCCCCACGGGTCCTGGGAACACACGGGTGAAGAGAACGAGTCGGGAGACCACGGGCAGGGATCCTTCCAGCACAGCCCAGAACCAAACCTATCTCGCGTAGATGGTTAGGCACTGAGGGACACGCAAGGGGCCTTTGATGAAAAAAGAGAGGGAATGATGAACGGGGTGTGGGGAGAGGGCGCGGGGCTCGCAAGGGCATCGTGGTGAGCGCCGCGGGGAGCCTGCGTGGGCAGGTGGAGAATGTGTGGCACGAAGCGAGGGTCTGTGCCCCTGGTTCCGTGAGAAAGGGAGAGGGGCGGGAAGAGGAGGGACGGCTGGGCCCGCGGGCCACCACCTGGGGAAGCCCCCTGCGCGCGCCACCCCCGGTCACCTGCTGTGACCGCGCGAGGGCTCGCAGCCTCTATTTCTTACCGAGCCGCTTCGGGCACAGTGCCGTCCTCTGTCTGTCTTCTGTCCTGACCCCCAGGGACTCCCGAAGGGGGTGGACGCCCAGCTCGGACCCGAGCCGCCTGCCAGCCACACCCGTGTAGCCCGAGCGTCGCTGTGGGGCTGGGACGGAGGGAGGGCGGGGATGGCGTCAGCACCCAGCCGGCCCTGGCCCGAAGGCTGCCCTCCCCACGTCTCTGCCCCCGACCCCTCGTCCAGGCCCAGCCTCCGTGCAGACCGCGCGGGCTCGTGAGCTCTTGGCTGCTCTCTCTGGAAGGTTTCGGGACCGCAGGAAGGACCAGCGGTACCGGCTCAGGGCCCTGCGCAGGGTCCCGGAGGGGAGGGGAGGCTCGTCCCCGTC
This sequence comes from Potos flavus, assembly GCA_028534135.1. Classification (NCBI taxonomy): domain Eukaryota; kingdom Metazoa; phylum Chordata; class Mammalia; order Carnivora; family Procyonidae; genus Potos; species Potos flavus. Next base: position 189,987,157 of record CM052898.1, on the reverse strand, counting down.
TGCGGCTGTGGGAACTGAGGTGTGGCGGGGCTGGGCTTGCCCTGAGCCGTCCTTGAGGCCCCGGCTGCTTGAGAAGGCCCATTTCTCTCTGCGCTCCCTGCCAGTTCTGGGAACAAGGGAAATGGGGTCGCGCGCCATGCTTCCTGAGGAACCTTTGCCAGGAAACAGGCCAGGCCCTGGGGAGCCCGGGTCCGAAGCTGGGAGTGAGCCGGGGAGCCTGGGCCGCGGCCCCGCAGAGCAGAGAGCGGGCCGCTGAGGCCTGCGGCCCCCACGGGCTCGGAGCCACAGCTGGGGGCAGCTTCCGTGAACACGAGGCCCAGGGACCCGGGCTTCCGGGAACTGGGCCCGGGAGGGGGCTCCGGTCGGGGCCTGGGGCCACGCCAGAGCTGTGGGCGGTGCGCCTCGGCCGGAGTCTGTCCCCCGGAGAGATGCTCAGGCCTTCCAGAGCATGCCAGCTCGCCACGGTTTGCTGATTTATTGGTTTCAGGAGGCAGGGTCACACTCAGGCTCCAGCCCTGGGGCTTCAGGCTGCCGGATCAGCCCTCTCTCAGGAAGAGCGGGGTGGGGTCAGAACGGGACTCTGGGCCTGGCCTCTCCCCCACAGGCCGCGGTTGTCGGTGAGATGAGGCCGAGTGGCATTTGGGTCTCGGCTCTTGGGGCCCCTTCCCAGGACGGTGCTGTGTCTGAGTGCTGGTGGGGGGCCAGCTGGGCCTCGCTGGGGGGCCCCGGGGAGGTCAAGGGGTGTCTGGCAGCTGTGACTTTCCACCTGCTCGAGGCCCAGACTGGAGAGAACCAGGCTTGGATGAAGCGGGGAGCCTGGGGACACAGTGCAGGCTATGGCGGCAGGGGGGCAGGGGTGAGGGGAGTCCCGGGAGCACAGGGCCAGACCCAGCCTGGCTCTGATGACGGGGAGCAGCCCCGTCCCTGCCCTTTGGTGTGGTGGTGCTGCCCTCGGGTAGCTGGGCCATTGCCTCTCTGCGGAGCAGCCAGGAATCTCGCTTTCTGGGGCTGCCTCCCTGCTCTGGCGGTTCTCCCTCTCCCCATTCCCCTTCCCGGTCCTTTCGCAGCTTGGCCCCCGTAAACACTGGGAAGGGGCAGGGCACAGCAGGCGTGGACCTGGAGAACTAGGGTACGAGTCATTACGTAAGACCCTGTAGCTGGGCGAAAGCTAGGAAGGACACCGATGGTCAGCACAGGGGACGGCTCCAGCTGGAAACAGCTGGGAGCACAGCAAGTGCAAAGGCCCCGAGGCAGGAGAGAGCCAGGTGCGTGGGGACCAAGCAGAGAGACCCACAGGGCTGGAGGAGCTCGGGGGGAAGGTACAGGATTCGGACGTCACTGGGACGAAGACCAGAGCTCACCACTGAGCCCATGTCTCAGAGAGCCGGTGGTCAGTGACCCACAGTGGGCAGTGGTGCCCAGGAGTGTGATCAGGGCGGGCGAAGGTGGCTGTTCTCCGATTGGACACCAGTGCCAAGCAGACCCGCCCTCCTGGCTCCCAGGCTCCCAGGTGTGGAGGGTGTGGGGAGGGCTGGCTGTCCCAGCAGGAGTTATAAATGGGCCAGAGCAGCGGTCGCCATGGTGACCAAAGTGACTGCTCACGGAGCAGCCCCGGTCGGCGCCCCCATGGCCCCTGCTCTCCCCCTGGGAACAGAAGCCTGGCCAGCCTCGGCCTTTTAAGGGCATTTCTGGGCCAGCACCTGCATTAGCCGTCTTCGGACCGGCTGAAACGTGATCTCGCTGGAGACTGGCTCTCCGTAGGGCAGGAAGCTCTTCCTGGCTGGGCAGACGGCCAGCACTGCCTGTCCGGCAGGCGTCCCCACGTGCCACATCCTCTGGATGGGAGGGGGCGCACGGACATCCCCGGAGCCGCTCCGCTGGCCTAGGTGGTCGGCCACGGTGGGGAGAGCGGCTGCAGGGAGGTCCCTGGTGGGTGGGGGCCAGGGTCCCGGGACCCTCCGTGCAGCGCGTTGCCCCTTGCCTCGCTTGGCTTTGGGCCACTTTCAAAACCAGCAGCACTTAGCCCTGCAGGAGGTAGGAGGGCGAGCGTGGGGGTCCCTGGGCTGGGACCACCCGGGGTCTCGGGTCAGGTTTGTGTGCACGGGGCCTGGACAGGAGGAGGCAGGGGGAGATTTCGGAAGCCTGGACAAGCAGCCCCTCTGCATCGTGAGGCTTCCCTGGTGTCTCTCGGCCAGGCTCCAGCAGGGTCAGGGCGAAAGGGGCACTGGGGCGTGACAGAGGGGCCATACCTGGACGCGGGCACGCTGGGGTTCCCGGGGGGTGCTCTCAAGGTTAGCTGTTGAGCCCCCCGGGTGGGGAGGAGCACCCTAGGAGAGCGTCCTCGGACGCCGGACACAGCGGGTGATGCAGGCTCCCAACCCCAGAGCTGGCCACTCAGGCTGCCTGGGCCCCCCTGGGGCTCATTCCCCGCCCACCGCGGCCCCGGGACCACGGAGTGGCTGCGGGCGCGTCCTGTGGGCAGGAGCGAGTGAGCAGCGCCTGGGGGGCAGCTGCGGCCCGGCCCGGCCCGGCTCTGGTGGAGTGAGCGCAGCGACTAGGCCGTGCTGCCTGGACACCGGTCAGCACCACTTTATGTTCGATTACGTTTAATTTAATAATTGTATTTGTTGGTTTATTTGCAAGGGCAAGGGTTTCAACAGATAAAGGGCATCTCTGAAAAATCCACAGCTGATGTCCACTCACTGGCGGAGGGCCGGGTGCTTCTGTGGCAAAGCTCCAGAGACTGGAAGGGTTAAACAGGGGGGAGCGATTGTCTCGCGGTCTGGAGGCCGGACGCTTAAAATCCGGGGGTCGGCAGGGTTGGCCCCTCTGAGACGGAAGGAGAATGTGCACCAGGCCTGCCCTCTAGCTTTATGGGGTTTGCGGGCATCTCTAGCGTGCCTTGGCCTGGAGATGCCTCGCCAGCACCTCTGTCTTCTCCCTTTCTCCCTGCACGTCTGTGTCCATGTTCCCCCTTTTACACGGACACAGTCGTGCTGGATGGGGGCCCTTTACGCCAGTGTGACCTCATCGTCACTCACAACATCTGCCACGACCCTCCTTCCAAATAAGGTCATCTTCTGAGGTGCCGTGGGTTAGGACTTCAACCTAATGGGAATTGTTAGGGGACGCGATTCGGGACAGTCAAGGACGTCTGTTCTCACCACTTTGATTCGACATCATTCTGAACATCCGACCCAGGGCAAGAGGGGCAGGAAAACGAAAACACAGCGTCCAGCTTGGAGAGGAAGCAGTAAGCTGTCTTTCCGCACCGATGACAGAATTCGCTGTGTGGGCAATCTTAGGAAAATGTACAAAAAACTCCTAGAACTAGTAAATGTAGCGAAGTTAATACAAGATCATTGTGCAGGAATGAAGTGTATTCTGTTTACAAGCAACACGCACAATCCAAAATTTAAATGAGAAATAACACCAAAAATATGAAATATTTAGGATAAGAGAGATCTTACCAAAAATGCGCATGTTCTGACTGCAAATTACAAAATATTGCTGAAGGAAATTAAGGTGAATTAAATAAACGGTGAGATGAACTATGTTCATGGATTGGAGGCTGCAGATCTGCTCCTTCAAAGCAATCAAAGTCCTATCAGGTACTTTTGTAGAAGCCGACAAACTGGTTGTCAGGTTCATGTGGAAATGGGAAAGACCTCCAATACTCAGTCTAAATGGGATAAAGGAGAGTGAGTTCGGAGGACAGATATTTTGGGTTTTAAGACTTACTATAAAACTATCACAATCACGACAGTGTGGTGTCAACATTCGGGAAGATAACATATGAATGAATGGAGTCCAGAGTCCGGAAACAGACCCTGAAACACATGGGCAGTTTTCAACAAAGGCGCAGAGACAATTCAGTGGAGAAAGGAGGGTCTTTTCCACACATTGGGTGTCCACAGGCACGAATGGAACTTTGACCCATACCTCTGACCATATACTAAACAACAACTCAAAATCGTAGACCTAAAAATGTAGCCTAAAACTGTAAAATTGCTAGAAGAGGACAGGAGCCGATATTCGTAACCTTGAGGAAAAGATTTCTTAGCTACAACTCCAAGAGCACGGGCCGTAAGAGAAAGTGGGTAAGTTGGACTGCACTGAAATTAAGAACTCTTGCTTTTCCAAAAGCGTTGCTGGGAAGCGGAGATGAGCCACAGACTGGGAGAAAAGTCTTTGCCAAGCACTTACCTGAAGAAGAATTTACATCCAGACTATATAGAGAACTCCCTAAACCCCACACAGGAAAACAAACCACCCAATTTAAAAAATGGGCAAAAAATGTGAATAGACATTTCACCAAAGAAGGCACGCCGATTGCAAATGAGCAGATAAGTTCACGTCATTTGTCATCAGGGAAATGCCAGTTAAAACCACAGAGAGATGCCACTGCACACCAATTTAGAAAGTCTAGAATTTAATGACGGGCCATCCCAAGGGTGGATGAGGTTGGCAACGAATTTGCAGCCCTTGCTGGTGAGAGGACGAATGGATGCCCACTTTAGAAAAACAGTCTGGAAGTTTCTTTAAAAGCCAAACACACCCCTAGCCCATGATCCAACAGTCGCACTCCTGGAGGAAGGAAAGCAGTGGTCGACGGGAAGCCTTGGACGCAAGCGTTCTAGCAGCTTCGCCTGTCACAGCCCCAAACTGAAAACAAAACAAATGTGCACCGGGAGGCGAAGGGAGGGACCGAGGACATCCACGCCACGGGGGAGGGTGCGCTGCGCCGGGGCGTGCCACGGCCGGAAAGGAGCTCAGGAGGATTCACGAGAAGAAGGCGGGCAGAGCGGAGCGTCTGTGGCGTGAGGCCATCTACACATTCTATAGGCGCAAACTCATCTGTGGTGACAGGAAGCAGGTCACGGTTTCGGGGAGACGGCTGGGGTCAGGGCGGAGGTGGAGGAGAGGCAGGAGCGAGGGTCCCGAGGCTCAGGAAGCCTTGGGGTGGTAGTGCCCCTAACAAGGGACACTCCTAATACTCGAGTTTTCTCTTGATATATGGATATGTATATATAATTTCCAGAAACTTCCACCTGTTTGGTACATTGCTATTTCAAGGAGGTACAAATCCTGAAGGAAACAATTTGGCAGAACACTGCCTCCGCTGTCAGCGGAGGGGTAGGGGGTCATGCTCCTGGCCTCCCGTCCGTGCCCAGCAGGGGCGCCCAGGGCCAGGCGCGGGCTCAGGGTCCCGGGACCAGAGTGGATTCAAAGCCTCATAGGATTCTGCCAAAACCAGTCCTGGCCACACCCCTCCACCCTCCTCCCGCTCTTGGCCGAAAGTCTGCGGTGTGGCTGGGTGGGGGGCATGTCCCATTCCAGAGCTCTGTGCCCCTCCCCACTCCCCCCGGGCAGCTCGGAGCCACGTCTCTGCAGCTGGAGAAGGAAGCGTGAGCTGTGCTTCCTCCCGGACAGACGGCTGTTTGGAACTTGCCTTCCACTTGCAGTTTGGGTCTCCCTGAGCTGGGCCGGGGGGCTGGGAGGGGGCCATGACGGTCACTGGGAATGGCAGGGGACTGCAGGCGGGACCGAACATGCAAGCCAGGGTCCCTGGCGGCCGGACCTCTGCAGCACCGCCCCGAAGTCGGAGCCGTCTGGGGGGCCCGGGCGCGGATGGTCGATCGTCAGAGTGGGACCCAGGGGTTCCCGGCGTTCGCAGCAGCGGGAGCTGGCGGTCTCAGCACCGCGGCCTCGCCCGTCAGCCTGGCAGGGCCTTGCCGGGGCTCCGGGGCTCCCCAGCCCTCCGTGTGAGACCCCCGAACATGGAAAGCAGCCCCAGGGGGCCGTAGGCAGTGAGGAAGCCAGTCCAGAAGGGTCTAATCACAGCATACTCCCAAATCTGAAGCATCCTTACGTTGCCCCAGTTGCCGTATTTTTCTTCAAAGCACTTATGGGAATTTGACCTTATATACTTACTCGGGATTTATTGTTAGAGTTGGGTTGCATCCCCCCCAAAAGTCTTTCAAGTCCTAACCCCCAGGACCCGTGGACGTGGCCTTGTCTGGAAAGAGGATCTTTGCCGATGGCCAAGTTACAATGAGGTCATTGGAAGGGTCTTTGTCCTTATGACGGGGGGACATTGGGACACAGACACACAGACAGGACATCATGGGAAGACGCAGGTGGAGATTGGGAGCCGAGGAACGCTGATGGCAGAAGCCAGGGTGCAGCCTGCAACAGGGGCCCCTCCCCCGCCCGCCTGCACCCTGACCTTGGACTCGGGGCCTCCGGAGCTGCGAGCACAGATCTCTGTTTAACCCCCGGCAGCCCCAGGACGCTGACCCGGAACTGGACACTTGTCTCCCCGTGGACTGCACGCTCCACGCCGCAGCAGCCACGTCCCACGTCACCGAGAACCCCGGCCTCCTGCCCGCACGTGACCCGCCCAGACGGTTTGCTGACTCAGCATCCGCGGGACCTCCCGGCCGGGTCACCTGTGGATCGGAGGTCCTGTGCTGACCCCCTCTGCCCCCCTCTGCCCCCTTCGACTCCCTGAAGTGGGGCTGCCGTCTGTGCGGGGCGCTGGCGAGGAGGGTCTCCAGGCCCAGGGCAGCCCCCCACCGCGAGCCCGGGGCTCTGTTTACCAGACACGGTGCTCTGTGGAGACTGACGGCCACCCCGAACGTCCTCCACTCCCAGGAGCCGAAAGGAGGGCGTCTGGGCGGGCTGCTGCTCGTGGAAGACCCCCGACCCACGCCCGCCCTTCACGGTCTCCTCACGGCCCCGTGAGACCTGCCCCGCGTGTACGTGTGCGCATGTCCGTGTGCCCCCGTGCGCGCCTGTGCTGGGCGCGAGGAGGGGAGGGGCGGGCTCTCTGGGCTGGAATGCCCTTGGGCCTTGGTCCCTCCGTCGGGCCCTGTGGGGTTTCCGCCAAGCTTGTTCCCCAAACCCGTGAGGATGGTTTGCGGCTCCGGAAGCTGCCTGTGCTCCTCGTTGTCCCCAGGTTGCACCGCTCTGCTGGACAGGGAGGCCCCCACGGGTTCCCAGAAGGTCGTTGGGGCAGCGAGGCTCGCCGCCACCCCGGCAGGAGTCTGCAAGAGAGCAAAGAGCACCCCCGCCGGCCCTGCCCGGCCTGTGTTCCGCCGCTGCCTCCGCGTCCTGCCTGCGGCTGCCTGGGCGACAGGACACGTGCCGTTGAGTTGGAAACTGAAAACATGGCTACCCGCCATTTGAAGCTGGGCCGCTGGTCCCTCAGCAGCGCCCCGGGGGCCGGTGAGCCCTCGAGGGCACTGGGGCCTGCCCCCTGCCTGCCCCTCCCCCGCCTGGCCCTAGGAGGTTGGGGTGAGATGCGGTGGCTCTGGTCCCATTGGCCCCCCGTCCTCAGGGTCGCCTGCCGAGGTTTAGCCAGACGGTTCTGAGCTGCCCACTCAAGGGCAAGTTTGAGGCTCAGCCTGCGGCCGCCAGTGCTCTGAGGGGTGCTAAGTCTGGGGGCTTCAGCGGTGCGAGGGTCAGGAGGTGGTGGTCGAGGTCGGCCAGCAGAGAGGCCCCAGATGGACAGCGGGGGGGGGACATCTGAGGGTCACTACCACTCAGCAGCCAGACTCACTCTGACCCCTCAGATGTGTCCCTAAGACCCAGGGGTCACTGTCGGGTTGTGCCCATCCTACAGCCAAGACCTTCCCTACTTGGACCGAGAGGCCGAGAGCCATGGGCAGGGTACTGAGCACCCAGGGCAGCTCCGGGTCCCTTTGAAGGTCCAAACGAGTCCCGGGTCTGGCCTGGCCGTCAGGACTTTGGAACCAGAAGGAAAGCCCCACCCGCGGGCCAAGGTTTTCCTGCTCTTTGAAAGGATCTTGGCTCCAGGGTCCTGCCCTCAGAAGCTTCCGGAATCAGAATCAGTCCATCCCCCTCCTGCCGCAGAAGTACCCAAGGGGGGGGACACGAGCGAGGGGGGTCGGTGGCGGGTCGGCCTCAGGGAAGCTCTGCTGACCCAGCGCCGTGGGACCGCCTCGCGGGCCGCCGCTCCTGTCCCAGAACAGTGAGCAGACGCAGCCCCAGGCCCCCCTGGGCCGTGGGAGCACCGGCCCACCGGGCCCGCCCCTGAAGCCCCAGGGCAGGGAGCGGCTGGCGCCCGGAGCCCGCCAGTGCGGAGCTGCCCGCAGGGTCACAGTTCTGCTCTGACCGCCGCGCGGAGCCTTGGGTGCGCGTGGCCTGAGTGCCCGGGCCGCCCCAGGGGCCCCTCGGCGCTGTGCCCTTCCGGGCTGGGGCCGTGCGGTCTGGCTTTCGCACTGGCGCGGCGGGGATGGGGGCGGAACTGCAGGGAGCCCGTGCCGGGGGCCGCGGCCACCACGGCGTCTCCCCCTCTGAGCTCGGCCGGGGCTGGGCAGTCCACCAGGCTGGCCTCCCACCTTCCGGGGCCCCTGGGCATTTGTGGACATCTCGTGTGGAACACGTGGGGGACCGCGTTCCGACAGCTTCCACGCGCACTGGCCCCCCGAGCCGGCGGCCCTCGGGCTGCAGAGCCCACGTCTGTGGGGGAGTCCAGAGAGGGCTGGCTCACCACCTCCCGCCCCTGCTCTGGAGTGCTCGCGGCCCCCCTGCACCCACATCCGGGGCCGCCAGCCCCCCCCCACCTCGGGGGCTGTTGGAACCTGCCCCTGGGAACAGCAGTGGCCCCGCTGTCAGAGCTCCCCGGTTCTGAACCCGCGGGGGACCACGGGCCTGAGGGGGGTGTCTTAGGTCCGGCCACATCCTTGTCCAAGCTGTGTCCTAGGCCGGGCACCAGGGGACAGCCGCACAGAGAGTCGGAGGCGGGGTGCCTGGCACTTCTAGTGTCACAGGGCCGTCAAGGGGGGCCTGCTGGGTCCCCTCCCCCTCCAGACCGAGGCTGAGCCCTCCGCTGGGATGGACGCTGGGGGACATCCCTGCCCAGTACGGCCTGACCCCGCAGGAAGGGTGGAGGGGAGACGGGATGGCGCGGTGCCCACCAAGCGGGGGCTTGAGTCCCCACACCCAGCACTGGCTCTGGGAACCTGAGGGCCTTCCACACACTTGCACACACGTGTCCAAGCACACACACCCACGTGTATCCACGACGTGTGTTCCGTGCATGCGCCCACCCGGGCGCACACTCAGGCTGCATAGACGCACGTGCACGCGTGAACCCCGGTTACACGCACTGAGGACCCCGGCCGGGGGCGGGGGGCGTGGTTCAGAGGTAACGAGCGACTCTCGCTGGGCGTGGGGGGCTTGGCCCCCGGTGGGCAGGCTTCTCCCAGTCAGCCGGCGTGTCCTTTGTCGAGCTGGCTTCCCCACGGGGCAGTTCCTAGGGGCCCCCAGCGCCCCCTCCTCCCCGATTTCTACCTGCAGGACTGAGCAGCGACCACGCTTTGTTGCCTTTGCTCACTTCTCTGTGCTTGTACTTTTGTTTAAACCAAACATTCCCGCAGGATCCCTTACAAAACGCTTAGTATCACACCAAAAACCAGTCCTTCCCACCTCCCCTGCGGCCTGCCTCCGCCAGGCAGCCGCCCTCCGGCCGCGGGAAAGCGTCTGGGTGCAGACCCAGGCCGGGCGCGTGTCTGCCGGGCGAGGGTCTGCTCACGGCAGCCCGCCCCTCGTGCCCTTTACCCCTCACCGTGTCCCCCTGCGCGGGGTCGTGGCGTTCGTGCTGGGACGCGGGTGTGAGCATCTGGCTCCTCCTTTTCTCCCGCGGCCGGCGTCCTGAGTGTGCGTGCGCCCCGGGTCTCTCCAGCCGTCCCCCGTGCACGGACATTTAGGCCACAGACAGGCCGCGGGGTTGTCCTGTGAGCCTCCCGCGGGTGACCTGGTATGGGACTCCTGTCACATGGCCCTCCGACTCGCCATCCAAGCTGCACCCCGCCAGGCTGTGGGGACAGATGCTCCGGCCCCCACTCTGGGGCAGCTGCCGGGACCGCCGTCGCCCCCGCGGCCGGGACAGGGCCTGGGCTCAGCACGCCCTTGGGGAGGCCACGCAGCTGCCGTGGGCGGTATGCGTGCCCGGGAACCGGGGGCTTGGGGGACACGGGCGTCCGGGACCGTGCGGCTGGACGGGCTGCCGGGGAGGGGGCCCTGGAGCAGTCCGAGGACCCCCGGCCGTCCCCCTCCCGCGGCCCTCGCGGTGCTCTTCCCGCCCAGGCCCTGGCTGTCCTCAGTCCTGACGGTTACAGGCAGGAGACACGGGGAAGGGCCTCCCTCGCGCTCTAGCGTGTGCCTGGTGGTGGCGGGAAGGCCTGCACGACCCTGGCCGGGGGTGCCGTGAGTGAAACCCCCGGGGTGTGGGGTGCAGGGGTTGCCTTCGACCCTGACCCCCAGCCATCACTGCACACGAGGCTGGATGTGGAGGGGGACCTGGTACAGGAGGGTGTGGGGGGCAGGGTGTGTATGTGAGGTGTGAGTGTGTGTGCGTGAGCGTAGCCGGCGTGCGAAGGGGAGAGGCCCGAGCTCTGTGGACGGCACGGCGGGCGGGACGGCAGGGTCACGGGCTGGTGAGGAGACTGGGCCCCTGTCCAGGCAGGCACACCGTGTGTCTGTCCTAGCGGGTGGCATCTGTCCCCTCCCCCACCTTCTGGCCTCACCCCCCCGCAGCTGGTCATGCCCGGAGCTGCCCTTGAGCTCTGTGGGCGCAGTGACCACAGGGCGAGCGCGTGGCCACCAAGAAAAGCAGCTCGTATTTAGAGGGCAGCCCCTCTGGACTTGTGGCCCGTCCTCCCAGGCCCTCTGTGGGCGGCTGGCCATTTGCCCCGAGTCCCCTCCTGTGTCCTTTCAGAGACAAGGCCTCTGGTCCCACCCAGGCCTGCGGCTGGAGCGGAGGGTGCTGGGGTCGCGGCCGGGCTCTCCCTCCTTCCCAGGGACCTTTCCTGCCGCCCAGGACTCTAGCGACCGGGCGCCCCTCGCACACAGGGCATGCCCCGGCGGCGTGGCGCTCGCTGTGACTCCTGTATGCACGCCGTTCTCACGAGCCGAGACCTCAGTCACGCCGACAGCGGCAGACGCAAATCCTCTACGTTCAAGCGCTGACCCGGTGACCCCGAAGGTGACTGCCCAGTACCAGCTGAGTCCACTCTGCGAGCCTGAGTGACCGCAGGACCACGGGACGTGAGCTGCTCCCGGGAGGACTGTGCCGGGCCTGCTAGCGGAGGGCGGGGGCGCGGGCACTGGGGCCCCAGCTGGCTCTCCTCTGCCCCCATCCGGCCCTGGGAGGCGGGTGTCGGGAGAGGGAGGCCGGGCCTCCCCCACCTGTCGACCCCGTGTTCCAGAAGTTTCCTCTCCCGCTCCGGGCTGCCCTCGTCCGGGGAGCCCTGTCTCTCTTCTGAGGCTCTGGGCTGCGGGCTGTCCCAGCAGCTGACGGGGGCTCGGGGACCTGGCAGCGTCTCGTCAGGCTCGGCCCCTCCACGGCCAGGGAGGCCCCGCCGAGGTGCCCGAGGCCACGGCGCCACACCAGCCAGCCATGCGACGTGTGATGGTGCAGCGGGCTGGGGCGAGCACACACAGCAGGCCACGGACCGCAGGGCCCAGAGCCCCCCCAGACCCCTCGGCCTGTCTCTATCGCGCTAGGACACAGTAGCATCCAAGTGACCTGCGTAACCATCTCTCAGTGTCCTGCTCAGGGCGCCAAGCACATGCACACTGTTGTGTGACCGTCCCCACCGTCCACCTCCAGAACCTTCCATCTTCCCAAAAGGAAACTCCGTCGCTGCTACACACGGCCTCCCAGCTCCTCCCCCGCTCCCCGCCCCCCGTCTGTCTCCGGATCTGCCCGTCCCAGGGACCCCACGGGCACGCAATCGCGCGGTGCTGGTCCGCCTGTGTCTGGCTGGTGTCACGAGCACGACGTCCCCAAGGTCCATCCACGCGGGAGCAGGTGTCAGAACGACCTTCCTTCCTGAGGCCACATACTGCTCCCCTGGCCGCCACTACAGGCGGGAGGTTTGCCACCCTCCACGCTCCTCGCTCCCGCGTAGCCCCCCATGTGCTGGTGCCCTTCCGGGGGAGGTGATGAGTCCGTGACGGGGAAGGGGGGGGACGCGTGGTGGGATCAGCGTCCCCCGCAGCCAGGAAGCAGGAGGGGCGTTGGCGGCCGGACACCGAATCTGGGCTGGGCTCCCGCCCCCAGGGCAGTGACAGACCCGCCCCCCCATGTCACGGCTGCACGGACCGACTGAGACGTGTGTATGTGGGACATCTGGTTCGTCCCTTCACTCTTGGAAGCGTCCACGTGTGACCACACATC
>CM052898.1:189955913-189974446 GCA_028534135.1 Potos flavus | reverse complement strand
TTTTTCCTACTTTGTCAAAGATTATTTGACCGTAGAGTTGTGGATCCATATCTGGGCTCTCTAATCTGTTCTTTATCTTTCAATTAATTACTCAACCCTTCACCTTGGCAGGATGCTAGGGAACGGGACTCATTATCTGACAACTGATAAGGGGACAGAATCAAGAATTTATCCTGTCTTTCCTGGCAAATAAAACCAGGAAATGAGGGAATATTCTTGATGAGGGAATATTCTTTCTTGATGAGGGAATCCCTTGATGAGGGAATATTCTTTCTAAAAAGTCAGCTAACGTAAATGAAATGCACAACAGAATTAAGATATGGCCATTTTGCAACTTCCAGTGAAATATGATACGGTGCACGATCTTAGCGGCCCCCGGAGTGAGGAGGTGACCGCGGTCACGCCATCGTGTCCTGTTGGGTCCCCAGGATGGGTCAGCCTAGTACATCGAACTTTCGGGAAAATGTTAAAACTAGCAGAGCTATGGACGTGGAAGGGTTAAACGTGAGGCCAGAAAGTGAGACAAAATGAGAGGCAGTGCTGGTGTTTTCGAGCACCCGGAACCACAGTCTTGGTGATGACAACATCTGTGTCCGTTCTGTCTGCTGCGCAAGGCAGCCGGGCGGGTTCGGCCGCCTCGCCCGCGCTCAGCCCGCAACTGCCGTGTAACTGCGCGAGGGGACCCGCTTACGCTCCTCCACAAACCTGGAATGGCTAGGATCACTCTTTCTAAGTGCCCTTTATTTTTATATTAAGTTCGAGAAGTGAGGCATTAAGAAAATAGAAGGATGCCATTTAGCATTCCTGCTTAATGCTTCTCCGTGGGTTTCTGGGGCGGGACAGGGGGCCTTTCCCGGGCGCTTCCTCCAGCCCGGGGAGTGGGCTGCGAGGTGCGGGAAGCCACCAGGCGCCTGGTGCCCCTGGAGTCACGGCCCCTCAGGGGGGGGGGCTGGAGCCCGCGGGGCGGGGTGGCAGCGGCGGGCGCTGGAACAGAGGGCCGCGGGGGCCCCGCACGGAGTGTCCCCACCGCAGCCGGGAAGCCCGTGGGCCGCGACTGTTCCGGCCCCTTTTGTTGTTTGTTTAGGTTTTTCTTGTTTGAGCTGCAGAAAGGAGCTTGAGAAAGGAGAGCCCTGTGGCCGTGGGGCGGTGGCAGGGGTGAGGGCGGGCGGGTCACCGAGCAGGGGCAGCCGCACCCAGGCGGGCCACGCCGGGCCCACCAGCCCCCCCGCCACCCCCACGGGCTGCCCCCCCTGCTTGAACTTCTTCTGGACTTTCGTGGGCCTTTTGTTCAAAACCAGCTTCATTGGGGTAGAACTTACATCCCACAACATCCACCTGTTTTAAGGGCATCGTGGGTCCGTGTTAGTGACTCGCTAAGTTGTGCAGCCACAGCCGTGACCCATGTTTGGAGCGTGGCCATCACTGTTTTCTGCAAGAGAGACAGATCTTCGTGTGCGGTCCCCTGAAGGCCGAGCTGGGCACAGGGACTCGGGCGCAAGGCGCGGCCTCCGTGCAGGTGAAAGCCCTGAGATGGGGACACTCGAGGCCGCGAGACTCTGGCATGCGGGGTCTGCCCGCTCAGCTTCCTCCTGGACAGGCGAGGGCCCGGCAGAAGCACAGAATCAGGGAAGGGACCCACGGGGCAGGGGTGGCCCGTGCGCAGGACCCGCTGACCCAGCGGAAGCGCGGAGAAACGCAGACGTTGGAGACCCTCCCTGGACCCCACGGGCAGTGTTCTCAGAGGGGCCCGGCCCTGCTGTGGGCCCCACCTGCATTCCTGCTGGGGGCAGGGCCTCGCCGCTGTGCCGCTCCGGCAGGGACCCCTCGTCCCCGCTGGCGAGCCGCTCACCCACACCGGGGCTCGCTTCTGCTCGCGGCCAGCCTGGGGGGTGCACGCGGGGGGGCCGCGGCCCAGGGGGGCTGGCAAGACAGGTGAGCTGTGGGTCCTGCTCGTTTCCCGTGCCCCCTCGTGTCTCAGTGCCGGGCTGGCTGGGGCTCCCTCGGGATCTCTCGGGCTCCGGGGAGTGCGCAGCCTGGCGGGGCCGAATCTGCGAGGTGGGGGTGGGTCTTTAGGCCCAAGGAGCAGAGGGAAGAGAGAGAACGTGGCTTGGCGCGTGCCTGATGGACGTCGGCCTCCCCTGTGGTGGCCGCGGCTCCAGCAGGAAGGGGCGGTGGGGAGGGGCCGTCATAGCAAGAAGCGCTGGTGCCGGGGCCAGCCTGGGCGAGGACAGCCCTGGGTGCTCGCCGGAGCCGGGCCGGTCGGGCCGCCGGCTCCAAGATTTCCCGGGCCCGGGGCTGGTGGGCACCCCGGGACACGGCTGGGTGAGTGGGGTGCCCACCGAGAGGGGGAGGCAGAGCCGGGCACCCGACGACCAGCAGGAACACCGGCAGGGGTGCGCCCGGCGGGGGAGCCGGAGCCGCGAGGATCAGACAGGCCATGCTGTTTCCCAGGTTTGCCCGTCGGGGGCGGCTGCCGAGGGGGCCAAGCTCTGAGCAGCTGCACCAGCCCCGAACCGGCACGTGGGACTCGGAGGGCTGGGTTGGGTTCTGCGCTGGACTTTTCTCCCGGAATCTAAATCCCCTCCTGTCCCGGGTGTGGGAGGGCCAGGGTGCGGGAGGACGCCATCTGTCACCTGACGCGGGCCCAAGATGGGAGGGAGACGGGCGTGTCCGGGCTGATGGAGGGGGGGGGGGCAGCCAGACTGCCTCAGGGGCCACCCGCCTGAGAAAAGGGAGCAAGGCTGTGGGACAAGGTGGGACTGATCACAGACACACCCGGGGCTTGGCGTTGGCTGAAAAGGTAGAACAAAATTTCTAGGATCCTCGTGGTCCTCGGCGCGGACACGCGCCGTCCACCCCCCGGCCTGGGCCGTCTCCCTGGGCCACCCCGCCTGCTGCAGAGTGGATCCCGTCTCCCATCACTTGCGCGATAAGAATGCACCGCACGTGGCAAATCAGCCTGCCCCTGGCCCCGGCGTGCCTGATTCCAAGGCTGGGCCGTCCACGTCCAGTCTGAGGTTCATGGGGGACAGTTCTGCTCGGCATGGGCGTCCTCTTGTCCAAGGAGGCTCAGTGGAGGAAGAAACAGCTCCCGGCCCCTTTGACAGATGGGGAAGCCCTTCTCCCCTGTTCCCCTAGCCCAGCGCCGGGGACCAGCGCCCCGGGCCTAGAGCCCCCGGCGTGCGGGTGGGGTGCTCCCGGGGCAGCCCCCAGGGTCGGGGCTCAGACTGCAGGGTGCTGCCGCGGCCCAGGCCGGAGAGCAGGGTGGCGCTCCCTCCCCAGGAGCGCAGGCGGCCGGGCACGGGCCAGGGCTTGTCTGCGGGGAAGAGCGGGCACGGAGTGTGCCCTGGGTGTGGGCATTTCCGCACGAGGCTGGGGCTTCTCTCCTTGGAAACCACGTCGCCCTCCTATAATCCGGGCCTGGCTCTGGGGACAGTGACTCACGAGGTCACACCAGTGGCCCGGCACTTTCACGCTTGGGCTGTCCGGGATCTGCCTGGGTCTGGAGCTGACCTCTCCCTGCCCCCCGCGCTCAGGGACGTGGGTCCTGTAGGTGACACGGCTGGCCAGAGCTCACGCGGGGGAACAGTGGCCACCTCAGACCTGCAGCCAGCAGCTCTGCCCTCCCTGGTGGTGGAGCACGGAGGAGGGAGCTTTGGGGGCTGGTGGGGTAGGACCCCTGTCGGTCCCGGGCCTGGGGGGCTGTGTGTGACTCTGTCACTGGGCGTCCCCACGGCCTTGTCCCTCTGGTGGAAGGGAAAGTCCCTGGTCATGGAACCCTCGGGCCAACAGGTTTCCTCGCTTGGAAAACGGGGTGACGACAGAGCCTGCCATCATGTCACACGCCGAGTGTCGGGGACACTCCCAGCTGGGAGCAGCTCTGATGGCGGCTGTGGGCAGCAGGTGTGGGCTACCTCCCCACGTGGGGTCCCCCGCCTGCTGTGTCCATGGGACTCTGTAGCCCCTGACCTGCCCAGGAGCCTCCGTGACCCCCGCCAGGGTGCTGCCGTCACCTCCCCAGTCCTCTCTCCTGCCCCTCGTCCCACTCCCCTGCCGTCACGCACTCACCCGCGGACGGTCCGTCCCAGACCATGGCCACGGAACCGCGTCCCCACCTGCCGAGCCCGCACCCTGCCCCCCTCTGCCTCTAGGGAGCCGGGGACCCGCGTTTCCTCCCTCGACGGGCCCCTGCCTGCGTCACACAGCCCGAGGCACACAGGCTCCCGTTCCAGCCTCGTCCCCCACTGGCCAGGTGTGTGGCCTCCGCCGCCTCTGGTCTAGGGCTGACCTTAACCCGTCCCTGCCCTTCGAGAGGGGCGCCCGCAGCCCCGGCATCTTCCTTCGTGAAGGGAAGCTGCTGGCGATTCTCTGCGCCGTCGGCAACCGGGCCGCCAGCGGCCGATCTGAGAGGAACCAGAGCTGCAGGCTGGGCAGGGCCTTGACCTCGTGGCCAGAGGCTGCCCGGGGGGCACGGAGAAGTCTGCTTCATCAGCCCTTCCAGCAGCGAGGGGGCTGGCCGGGGGAGGGGACCGGTTCCCGTGCTCAGACCACTGCCCCGGTCCTGAGAGCCCGGCGGTGCCCCTCGATGCCGAGAGGAGGGGAGGACGTGGCAGCAGCCCCCGGAACCCGTGACGTCTCCAGGTTGGGCAGCGGGACCGGGGAGGCGGGGGCCACGGGAGCTATGGGAGCGGCAAGCACGGCAGCTGGGACTGTCCACGTCGACCAGCCGGCCCGGCTCTCCGAGGGCCCCTGCTCCCCACTCAGGCCCCCGGGGTGGACACGCGGGGCCATTGCAGGAAGGACAGCACTCTGGTCTCGGGGAGACAGCTCTGTCCTGCGGGGCCTGGCAGTTGCCGTCCCTCCACGTGCGAGTGTGAGGCTAATGTCCTCTTAGACGTGACCGCAGCTCCCAACAGCGACCGCGTCCGACGGTCCCGGGCAGGTGGCGGGATCCCACGCGGGAGGTGATGGGTGAGGATGCCGCGACCGTGCGTGCCCTCACACCCCCGGCTTCTTAGGACAATCTCCCCGTCGTGGGAGGAGGAGGCCGAATCATAATATTTTTGAGTGTGACTGTTTTAGGGAGGGGCCCTTGTCCCGAGGTCCCGGGACTTTTCTGCCCTTGTAGATCGGCCAGCGTGTTCAGGAGCCGGACGCGGGGCCCACGGGGGATGCGGGAGGTGCAGTGCCCGAGGCCGGGCGGCGTGGGGGCCCCGAGCTCTGGGGTCCATCCTCCCTGCCCGTGGCCCTTCCCACTGGCTCTCTGGGCCGAGGCCCATGGAGGGCTTTCTCCTTGGGCTTCTTATCGGCCCAGCGGCTCATTTAGGTAACGACACTTCCTGCCCGTTAGTCTTGGCCGGAGTGAGGTCAGCTCCGCCCCGGTCTGGCCAGAAGCTCGCAGGAGACTTCCTATTTGGGGAGTAAAAGGGAGCTGGGCCTCTGGCGCGTACAGGAAGCGGGAGCCCAGCTTCCGGAGCCGCGGGCAGGACAACAAACAGGGGCCGGGCGCCTGAGCCCGCCGAGCGCCCACGTCAGAGCGCGGCCTTGCCGGGCTGGAGGCGGCCAGCCGGCCCGCGTGTTGACGACCCCACCCCGCAGACCCTGACAATACGAAATGGGGGGGTTGGGCCGGTGCTTTTCTGGAGGACTAGTTGGGAGGCCCCGGCTACGGCTCCCCTGACCACCCCAGGCGCGTCTGCGGGCTCTCGGCTCTGCCGTTCTGCCTGACGCTCCCCTGCAGCGGACACCTTGCTTCTCAGCCTCTGGGGGGCACGTGGGGTGCTGGGACCCCCCTGCTGAGCTTGGCTCGTGGGCTCCGTCCCCGGCCCCACAGCTCCCCCCCCAACCCCCGGGCCTGGGCAATCTCACACTCTGGGGGGGGGGGGGCGAGCGGCAGAACCGGGGAGAAGCCAGGGTCTCTCCCTCCGTCTCCGGCTGCGTCTCTCCGCTCCGAGCTTTCGCAGCAGGGCCCCGGGCCTCGGGCGCTGGAGCACCCCCTTCTTCTGTCCCTCCAGCCTGGTGCACGGTGGGTCCCCGAGCACTTGGCATCCTGTGCTCGCTGAGGCCTGAAGCCTCCCTCGTTAATGCCCCAGGAGCCCCTGGCCATGACAGAGACAACTAGAGGCCCCCCAGCTCCCCCTCCCTCCAGGCAGGGCAGTCCTTGAATGTGTCCATAGTGTCCCCAAGGCCCCCACGGGTGGACCCCACCGCCTGCCCTCCCCCACTCACCTCCCACACAACCCGTCCTGGAATCCTGCCTCAGTGTCGGCTCCCGGCGGACCCACCCCAGCCAGCCTCCCACTCGTGCCTCGGCATGCCCTGCTGGGCCTCTCGGGGTCCCTCACAAGCCCCCCGGGCCGCTCAAGCATCACGGTCCAGGGCAGACGGTGGGCCTGCCTCTCGGCCAAGCCGCTGCCAGCTCTCTGACCCTGAGCTAGAAAGGGGGGTGCATCGGGAGGTGGGGGGCGGGCTGGGCGCTTTGGCCGGCGCTGCAGGGAGCTGGTGCGGACCCCGGGCCTGGGTGGCGGGCTTTCCCTTTGCCGGCTTCCCTGGGACGACAGCCTGCCCATTGCACAAAGCACTTCTTACATAAGTGGCTTGAAGATGCACGACGAGCCCCAGGCAAGTCAGAACACCCTAAACGGGCGGGGATCCCGGAAGGACAAACCCCGGGAGTGCGGTGAGTAACTGGTCGGAAAGCCCCTGCTGGCAGGAAGGGGACCCGGGGCGCGGTGGCCCGGAGGAGAGAGTGGTGGGCGGAGGGACAGACGCAGAGGCCACCGCTCTGAGCCTCCGGGGGGCCACCCCAGCCCTGCTCCAGCCGCCGGGCTCGGCCTCCCGCTGTGGGCCTGGCTCACGGTGGGTGCACATGCGCGGCCGGCCGGCCGGCGGAACCGGGCTGGAGTTGGGGCCCACGGGGACCCTGGGACATCCCAGCCGAAGGTCCTTAGCTTGGTTTCATCTGCAAAGATCCCTGTTCCAAGTAAGGCCTCATTCACAGGTTCCAGCGGTCAAGACGTGAGCCGAGTTTGGGGACCAGCATTCACCCCACTCCAGCTGGCAGGGCAAGGCACCCCCCGAATCTGTGGCTCTTGGTGAGCTGGGGAGGCTCCCGGAGGCGTCCAGACCGGGCGAAACCAGCTCGGGTCAGGACGGCCTCTCCGAGGAGCGCTGCTGCCCTGGGATCCCCGTCCCGAGCAGACCCCCACCACCCCTCCTTGAGCTCCCTCCCAGCCAGGCTCCCCTCTGCCCCACCCCTGCCTCATCGGGGCGTCTCCTAGCCACCCCACCCCCGAGAGCACCTCCATCGAGGCTCTCCTTGCACTCCCCCGTCCCCCCAGCTTCTCTGGATGGGGGCTGAGCCCGCCGGCTCCGACGCCCGTGCCCGGCTGGGAATGCCGGGGTACCCAGGCCTCTTCTGAGTCTCAGAGACGGTGAGGACGGGGCAGCGCGAGGCGGGGGAATAGAAAGGAGACGGGAGGGGCTGGACTCCCCGAAACCCGAGGGGCTTAACGCAGGCTGTAGCCGCCCAGTCCCAGCTCTAGACCCCCAGCACCCCAGGCCTCCTGCAGGCAGCCCACCTCCTGTGCCTCGAGCCCACCTAGTCCCCTGGCACTTACAGGGGCCCCCGAGAGCACCGACCCTGGGAACCCAGCGAAGAGGGTGCTGTTTATTTGACTCTCAGTTCCTCCGCGGGGGCGGCCCCATTGCTCTCCCTGCCTTCCCCTGCACGGTGCTCCCCGGGACAAGCTGGGTGCTCCGAGGCCCCCCGGGCTCTGGGGCTGTCCCAGGATGGCAGATGCAGAAAAATAGCCCCATCTCTCTAAGTCACAGGCCTCTTTTTTGGGGAGCTGAGCCCCGTCTTCCGGCTTCCTGGGACACAGCCCCAGACAGGCGGAGGTTTGCGGCTTGTCCGTGAGAGCCGCGCCCTGCCCTCGGCTGCCATGTGTCCCCGTGAGCTCCTGTCGCCTGCTGCCGTCCCCCCACCCAGTCCCAACTTCCTTCTCTGGCCGAAAGGGAGTCTGGACCTTTCACCCCCAGAAAATGGCCAGACAGGGAACGTTCTCACGGGGACAAAAATGACTCAGGATGGAAAGTGGGGGTGCTCACAGGAGCTCTGGGGGCACCTGTGTTTCCAGCTCTGCAGTGGGATCCCACGCTTGTCCCCACCACGGGGGAGGGGCACGAGACCCTAGGATGCTGCTCCCCCAACGGGGGAATGAGACGGAACCCACCTGGGGGTGATGGGGCCAGAGACCCACGGGTCCCCAAACCTCACCCCCGCCAGTTTCCCAGGGTCCTGACAGCCCACCGTGACCCTGGTCTGGAGTAGAGCTGGCCCGGTGTCCATCTCCTGCTGCCCTCTCCCTCTTCTAGAACGTACCTGCTGCAGAGCTGACCCCCTCGTTCCCCGCCTCGTGTCCCTCTGGGTGACGTGGTCGCTGATTCCCTGGGGAACGGTTTTCCCTTAAACACATGGGCGTTGTGGTTTTGCACTCCGGCTGGTGTGTTTAACCACTGACACCGATGTGCTCCTGGGAGCAATCGGGCTGAGTGTGACTTCTCGCTCAGTTCGTTCGTCCCCTCCGGCTGGGCCCCTACGCTCCCGTTTCCTGCTTCTTCCTTCAACGATGCGTCCGACTCCATTTTGACTTAGCTCTTGGCTCTTTGGCATCACCTCCGGGTGTCTTTTGTCGTGGTGCCTTCAGGCCTGGGATCGTCTGCCCTCCCCTCCCGCGCTCTGCGTGGTCACCTCGGATAACGTGCGGAACCCCTCCCCACCCTCCCCGTTAGAGACATTGTCCCCCTGCCTTCTGCCTCCGTGTTGTTTGAAAAGATGCTTGGACTTGTTTATTTGGGGACTGATTTCTTTTTCATTAATAGTCTTTTTTAGAGAGTAGATTTAGGTTTGCAGAGAAATTGAGCAGGAAGCCCAGGGTGGTGCCCCCGCTCCCCCCTCCCCTGCTCAGAGCGCCCCACCCCCTGCCCACATTCACGAGGCACACTTGTCACAATTGCTACATTATGACTATGAACTAAAACCACAGCTTCCAGTAGGGTTCCCTCTCGTGCCCTATGTTCTGTGGTTTGGACTCACGTGTAATGACACAGAGTATCTTCCATGTCCTGAAACTCCGCCCCCCCAGCCTCCCCCCTTTTCTATCTGTCCTTCTGCCTTTTCCAGAATATCTCATTGGAAGCCTGCAGTATGCAGCCTTTCTGGACTGACTTCTTTTACTTAGCGATGTGCATATCTTCTTGCGGTCTCTGTGGTTTGGGGGAGAAAGCAAGGGTCATCTGAATTGCTCTTCCCAATATGTCATGCATCCCTTTTCTCTTGGGTTCATGAGATCCTGGGGCGTTTTGCTGGGCAGATTGTTTGTGATGTGGCTGGGCGTGGTTTTCTTTGAGTTAGCCTGTTGGGGATTTGCTGAGCTTGTTAAAACTGTGCATTTGTCTTTTCCCCAATTTGGGACATTTTCTGCTACTATCACTTCAACTATTTCCCTGCACCATTGTTTCCCTCCTCTCCTCCGCGACTCTCGTGGCATGAAAGGTGGAGTTCTTGCTGCCGTGCCACGAGTCCCTAAGCTTCTGTTCGTTTTCTTTTTCAGGTTGATTTTTCCTCCGTTGCCTAGGTTGGAAATTTTCTATAGATCTCTCTATACGTTCGGTCCCCTTTCCTACCACTGCCATCCCGCTACTAAGCCCAACTAATGATTTTTTTTTAAATTTCAGATATTTTATCTTTCAGTTTTAAAGTTTTCAGGTAGCTGTTTCTTGTAGTTTCTATTTGTCTACAGAGAATTTCTATCTTTCCATTCACTTCAAGTGTATTTTCCTTTACCACGTGGAGCATAGTGATAATGGGTGCCTCAGAATCTTTATCAGATGATTCCAGCATTGGGGTCATGTCGGGTGCAGGGGGTGGTGGTGTCTGTGGGCTGTCCTTCTCTTGAGCATTTTTGTGGATCCTTGTATGTCAAGTAATTTTGGATTCCTTGGATTGTCCTGAATGTTTTCAGTATTATGTTGCTGTGTAGGCTCTGGGTCTTGTTAAAATCCCCTGGAAAACGTGGACTTTCTTTTTTAATTTACAGCTGCAAGCCACGGGTCCAGCTGGGTCAGACCACAGTTCTGTGTCACCGGCCATGGGCTGCATTTGCCACCTCAGTTAGGCTCTCGGGGACTTTGCTGGGCTGTGGCGGGTCATCTTCTCCTGCCCTTCTCTGTCCCGGATTTCTCCCAGCAGGACCCCTTTCCTGCTGCCTCTGTCCAGAAGGATGGCATCCCCATCGGAGTCGTAGCTGCTTGTGCCCCCACTGCCATGAGGCCCGGATATGCAGCGGGCTTCCTCCTCCTTGGCCGAGACCACAAGTCCACACCTCAATGTACAAGGTCATTGTCCTGGTGTGGCTGGTACGAGATTTTCGGGCTGTCATTCCTTTATTCCTTCTGATAGCAAGAAACGTAATCTTAATCAAACCTGGGAAAACGATGTCATTCGTATCTTAAATCATTACATTTGGGATTATCTTCTCCCCTGAGTCACTGGTCAAGAGGGATAGGGTGCCCCGTGGGTGACTGGCGGGTTTCCGGGCTGCCTGGACGGAGCTGCGGGCGGGGGCGGGGGGCTGCCAAGCTTCAGCCTCCCAAACCCCAGCTCTAGAGGCAACTCCTTGGGCAGGACTCCATCCGGGAGGAGTTTGACTCCTGTCGCAAAGCTGCCCCGAGACGGCAAACGCCCTCCGCGGCTCTCTGCCCCCCCAAAGCACGGCAGAGCCTGGAGAGCAGGGGCGCGGCCAGGAGATGAGCTGAGCTTCGGCCCCGCCCACCTGTCGGGCTGGGTGCACGGGACCTGCAGGCGTCCCCGCTGCCCACCTCTCCTGTGGGTTCCGTCCCATACTCTGGGACGACTGTGGGGTTTGGCCCAGGGACAGGGGACCTGCCTGTCCTGCTGTCTAAGATTTGTGTGTGTCGTCACATAAATCCTATCGGTAGTGGTTAAATCACTACATAAGCTCGCTCCGTCCCAACAATGGGAGCTCTGGACAGATGGACCCTGTCTGCACGGCTTCGTGTCCTACCGAGCATGTTGGGGTTCCCGTGGGGCTGGCTTGAGACCCTGGCCCGTGAGGGCCACACTCCTGCCAGCTGATCCCTCGGGAGTGTCAAGGATGTCCTTGCCACCATGGACACTAAACCCAGCTTGGGGGTGGCGATGGGGATTCAGAAGCTGAGCCCCAGCCCACGGTAAGAAGCGGGCCCCGCAGTTTACCGGGGAAACACATGAACCGCAGCGCTGTGTGCGTCTCCTGCCTTCGCGGGAGGGGACACGGGCAGCACTGCGCTGAAGGAGCGGCAGGCAGGGTCCAGCTGGCCGATCTGCCCACGCGGGACTGTGGGCAAGGGCTGGTGTGGCTGCGGCGGCAGGAGAGGGCCTTCGAGCTGGATCGGGGGAGGGCAGCTCAGGCGGCAGCAGCAGGGGGAGGCCGAGGGGTGGCACGGCCTCGGGATGTCACCGGAGGACGGGGCTGCTGCTCAAGGTCCAGCTGCACCATCCGGGGCCTTCCCTGGCCTGCGGGCCCTCGAGCCGGGTGCTGAGGAGGCTGGGGGTGAGGAAGTGGCATCTGTGGGAGACCTCGGAGGCCACGGGACATCGATCCAGGGGCGAAGCCTCAAGCTTTTGTCTTGGCAGAGCAAAAGTCACGAGGACCCCAGCCGCTGGCACAATGGGAGGAAACCTGTTTCCTTTTACTTTCTTGGGGAAAAAACGTGAAGTTCCGAACAAATGCATGGAAGAGACCTCTTCACTTTGAACTGGGAGCTCACGGGGGCCTGGCGTCCTTGGGAGCACACAGAGCTGGCCCCGTCGGGGAACCGCGGAGCACTCTGGGACCCCTCTTTGCTCGGGGCCTGGGGTTCTGGCCTCCCACGCCCAGGGCAGCAAAGGGCCTGGCCCCTCCGACTCCGTGGCCCGCCTGGCCCGGACGGCAGAGCGGGCTGCCCATCGCACGGGAGCCGAGAGGTCACCGGTGTGCCCTGGCTCGGGCGGGTCTGTGCCCACGGGAGTCCCCGCAGGGGAGGGGCCTCTGCATGCTCGTGTTCCATTTGCATGGGTCATGGCCACCAAAGTTTGCTTTGCCCGGGGCCTGCGGAGGCCGAGCGTGTGACGGCTCATATGCTGTTGAGTGGACGTGCACGAGACCGTGACCGAGCCTGGGTGTGGTTTGCACACTCACACACACCGTCACACACGGTCAAACGTGCACGTGTGCTCACAGTGTGCACACGCATGTGCTCACACAGGAATCTACACGGTCACACAGGCGTGAGCTCACACACATAGCCGTACACGTTGGATACACAAGCACACGCCACACACATTCACACATGAGCTCACACGTGGTCCCACGTACATGCATGCTCATGACGGACAGCCCGCCCCACACGTGTGCACACATCAGTTCTCGCACACACACACCCCCCCACTCCGCACGGAGAGCAGTGAACGAGGTGGACGCCACCCCAGCGAGCGTTCCAGTGCACGTCCGACGCTGCTTCGAAGGGTCCCAGAGGCGGCCGAGCGGCCTCGCCACGTCGGGAACAAGCACAGAGTCTAAGGAAGCCCGCAATTCTGTAAAGCGAGGTTTGCTGGGATGATGTCCCCTGGAAGCCACGAAGGCCCACACCAGTCGTCGCTCCGGGAGCAGGAGGGCCCGAGATGTGTGGGTGTGTGTCCGCTGTCTCAGAGGACACGCAGGCCCCGTGTTCGCCCCTCGGCTGGGCAACTCCCGCGATAGCCCCCTGGCCACGCGGGCCGCCGCAGACCCCCGGGAGAGGCGCCGGGCTTGGTCGGGGTGGGGGCAGCGTCAGGGGAGCCCGCCGCGGGAGCATCTCCCCGACCCGGGGGCGCAGGCCGCCTGCCACCGCGCAGCTCAGCAAGAGGTGGAGGTCAGCACGGGCTCCCGGGTCCCGGGTTCGAGGTTGGCAGCGCCAAGCAGGTGGGGGCGGCGGGGCCGGAGGCAGGGAGCCGCAGACGGAAGTCTGTCCGACAGAAGTCTGTCCGGCTCGTCTGTCTTCGACCACAGGTCACGGCCACCGTCCCAGCTCGGGCCCTTCTCTCACCGTCTCTCTGCAGGCCTGGACCCCGGGCGGGTGCACACGGCGCCTGCTCCCCCCACTGTGCCCCTGGGGCTGCCAAGCCAGGCCCACCTGTGTCGGGGGGCTCACAGGCTCCGTGCCCTGCTGGGGGGCAGCGAGCTCATTTAGGGACGAGTCCTCCCCCACCCACATCGCGGGTGCTTCTGCCATTTCTGATTGCTTAACCAGGCGGAGCCCAGGGGCTCGGTGTCTCTGACCCCGGTCTCCGGGGAGGCGCTGGTCCCGCCGGGCCTGCCGGCCGCGTCAGCTTAGACAACAGGCTGGTGGCCAGCACTCAGTCCTCGCTCGCGTCCCCCTGGCGGGTCCCACATGGCACGTGTGCACACGCACACCGCACGTGCACACGCACACGCTCGTGCACACCGCACACGTGCACACGCACTCCAGCCCTTTCTCATGCCCCCTCCTCTGTGCCTTTCTGGACTCTGTCCACCTCCCTGGTCTCCCTACGGTGTGTCCCCACTGGGGCAGGAGGGAGGCAAGGACACACGGGAGGGAAGGGATCACTGCAACATGGTCCTGGGCTCCAGACGGAGCGAGCCTGAGAGATGGGGCTGGAAGGAGGGGGGGGCCCTGGGATGGCCCCGTCTGGGGCCCCGCGGGCAGGGAGGCTGGCAGGGCGAGGTCAGCAGGCGGAGCAGGCCATCCGGCGGGCGCAGGCTTCTCTCAGAACCAGGGTGTACTTGGCGAGAGTTCTGCAAGCAGGTGCGGGGGCCTCGGGGGCGGGGTGGGTCCCGGGGACACCGGGGGGATGTCACAGCACAAGGATGTGTTTCAGGAGGAAGGTTTTAGGAAGGTGGAGGCCCTGGGGCCCGGCGTGGCAAGGAGGAGCCAGGAGGAAAGCCCCTCCCCCAGTCGCGGTGAAGGGAGTGAAGAGAGGACCACCCCCCGGGGTGGGGGTGCAAGGGAACCAGGCTCTGGGGGGGGTTACAGCAGGAGGCGGGGACAAGAGGAGGCTCTGGGGGCCTCTGCGGATGCCCGTTCGCTCAGAGGGTGCAGGGAAGGTGGGAGGGGTGGGAGGGGAGGGACGGGGATTGGGGGCACAGAGCCATGTGGGAGAGACGTGGATGCCCTGGGAGCCGGAGGCCTTCTTGGGGGCACTGAAGGTGGGAACGGGGGTGTGGGCGCATGGAGATGGGTCTCCGGGTCTCAGGGCAGACTGAGGGAGAGGAGGGTGTGAGCGAGTATGCGTGTGATGCGTGTGTGTGCACGTGTGTGCGTGTGCACGTGTGTGCACGTGTGTGCGCACGTGTGTATGCACGTGTGTGCACGTGTGATGCGTGTGTGTGCACGTGTGTGCGTGTGTGCACGTGTGTGTGTGTGTGTAGCTCCTGTGGATGGAGGCGCGGAGATGAGTCTCCCTGCTCTCCCGAGCCCCACGTCCAAGTTCAGGCAAAGGGGGTTTCCCGCGGGGCTGGAAGCTTGGGGTTTGGCCCTGGAATAAATGCTTTGAAAAGTAAGAGGGCAAACATTAGAAATATCAAAAAAAAAAAAAACCATTAACTTCAAGGAGCCGTCCTGAGGTCAGGATATGGTCGGCGTGTATTTCTGGCCCTGAGCGATTGGACCAGAGCTCTGGAATGTTCCAGACACCCGAAACGTCAGCTCAGTTTTCTTCCCGAGCCAGGGAGCCGATTTAAGGACGTTTTCAGCAGGGACAAGGAGGTGTGTTCCTCACTCCGAGTGAGCCTGCTGCTTCCTGCCAGGCCCCTCTGGGGCAGAGGCGTCCCTGGAAAGGGGGGACGGAGCTCCCGCGGTGCCGGGCTCTGTCCCCACATCTGCACAGGGGCCAGAGCTGTCTGCCTCGGGCTCTCTAACCTGCTCCCCGTGCTCTTGCCTGGGCCGATGAGTTAACCAGGACCCCAGCCTTACAACTCGATGCAGACGCGAGCCGGTTGCCGCACTGCGGGGGGCCAGGGTGGGCAGGGGGCACCCAGCAGCCGCCCACCACGGGCTGGGGGACCGTGGCTACGTCCTTCCCGGCCAGCTCGTCCGCTTCCGGAGCCGGGCGCCCAGGGCCCGACGGAACCAAGGGATTCCCGGAAGATCAGGCCTCACGGGGGTTAAACACACCCACCGGCATTCCTCCTGTGTTTGGCTATTTCCAAAGATCAATCACGTGTGCAATTTGTGATTTATGATGTGACGGGACATCCAAGAAAGCGCGTCCTTTGGATGAAATCTGTGATTCCTGCCGTTTGTAAAGACTGAAATGTCCCGTCCTGGAAAAGTGGGCACCAGCCCTTCCCCCGCAGCTCCGAGGCAGAGGCACCGCCCAGCGGAACTCAGAGAACCCAGGACTCTCTCCGCGGGGGGCGTTAAGAAGGTGTACTGGGGATGCCTCGATGGAGGCCCTCTGTCTCCCTGCGCTTTCTCCTGCGGGTCGTTTAGACTGGGTGTCCCCAGCCCCGTGTTGGCGGGTCATCTCTGGAAGATCCAACTGGAAGTACACCCCAGGCATTTCTGTCCCGTTGGGGACCTGGCCCCCAGCCTGAGGGCCCCCAACAGCTCCTGGGAAGACGGCGGCCTGCGGGATAGCACGGCAGGACGGCGGCAGGCGGCGGGATGGAGCTGCCAGGGACCAGCCGCATATCACGCACGCTTAGCCGCTACCCGCTCTCCGTGGCCGGGGCTGCCGGTGGGCGTGGAACCCACTGTCGGGGCGGGACCGCCGTGGGCCAAAGAGGGCACAACCTGTGGGGCCCCTGTGCCACGTGAACTCCCCAGAAGGTGGCCACTAGGCTTTCGTGATGGCTACCGTCTCAATGTCTGTGTCCCCCAGATTCTTACCGGGAAACCCCAACCCCAATGGGCTGGTATCTGGAGGTGGGGCCTTTGGGAGGGCATTAGGTCATGACGGTGGGGTCCTCACGAACGAGTAGCACCCCTGTAAGAAGAGACAAGAGAGCCTGCTTCTGTCCCTGCCGCGCGAGGACACAGCACGGAGATGCCGACGGCAGGCCGGGAAGGGGGCTCTCGGAAGACACGGGATCTGCCAGCAGCCGGCCCCGGACGTCCAGGCCCCAGGACAGGGAGAGATGGAAGCCTCTCGTCGGAGACCCCCAGGCTGTGGGCTACAGCCGCCTGAGCTCAGACAGCGGCGTCCCACTCTTTAACAATAAGTATCTGGGGGTGCCTGGGCGTCCCCGTCGGTTAGGAATCTGATTCTTGGGTTCGGCTCAGGTCATGATCTCAGGGTCGTGAGATCAAGCCCCACATCGGGCTTGCACCCAGCACGAAGTCGGTTTGGGATTCTCTTTCTCTCTCTCCCTCAACCCCCCTTCCCCGAGCGTGTGTTCTCTCTCTCTCGCAAATAAATAAATAAATCTTTAAAAAAACAACCCGGTGATCAGTATTTGCTCTTCCGCTCTGATGTGTGAATGTGCATCATTTTCGCAGGTCACGTGGACTAACACACTGTGTTAGTGTTAAACACGTATTGTGTCTACGTGTTCTAAAGTACGGGCCCCCGAAACGCTTTAAAAAGCTGAGGTCCGAAGCAAGCAGGGGTGCTCGTGCTGTCTCCTCATGTGTCCCCGGGGCCATCTGCCTCACTTCGCTGCTGGCCCGGGTCTAGAGCCAGCGCGGTGGAGACGAGAGCCTCACGGGAAGGACGGGCTTGCTTTCAGCAGCTGCTAATTTTTTGTCCTGGGTTTTAAACTATTCGTTATGGTTTTTCTCAAACATCAATGGTGGAGGGAAGAGTACCCCGGCCAATCTTGTGCGTAATCCCCTCCCCTGCGCTCCTCTCCCCTCCCCTCCCCCTGCCCCTTCCCCTCCCCCTCCATTGCCCTCCCTGGTTAAGGATTCCTGGCCATTTCTCTAGTAGAACATCCTGTGTTCTGGATTTTGCTGATTGCGGGCCCGGAATGGCATTTAACGTGTCCCTCTGTCCCTGAGTTTTCTGTAAACTGTAGCCCAGTTTCCTGTAAAGCAGATGCTTGAACACACTCCCGGAGACCTGTGCCCCCCCACCCTGGAGTGGTCGAATGTGGGCAGAGGACTCAGGCCCATGACCACAGAGGTCCCCACCGTCTTCCTTCTGACGACCGTAGCTGCCTTTGGGGATCACGGCCTCGCTCCATTGTTTTATTGAATTTTTTCTTTTTTTTTAAGAGAAAAAAAGAGGACGGGGAGGAAGAGCGGAGAGAGAGGGAGAGAGTGAATCTCAAGCACGCTCCACGCCCAGCGCGGAGCCCGACAGGGGGCTCGATCTCATGACCCTGAGACCACAACCTGAGCTAAAATCAAGGGTCTGACACTTCGGCCCTCCACTTAGAGCTCGAGGCCCTGGTTGGCTGCCGGCGGGCTGGAGCGGGGCTTGCCCAGGAGGCCCCAAACACCGCGTCACAGAAGGGCCCCGCTGTCGGAGCCGGTCTTCTATGCCCCGTACATCGGGGTCCTGGCACCGCGAAGCCTCATGGTGATTTGTCAAAGCAGAGGTGTCCCCGGGATGCCTGCCCGCCTGCCAGGACCGTCGGGCGGCTCAGAGCGGGTGCGATGACTGCACGGAGCCCAGGCTCCCAGGGGTGGGCCGTGTCTGTGGCGGTGCCGGAGGTTCTCGGTGAGGGGGGCAAGGGGTAGCCTACGGAAGCTGGATGGGTTCAGAGTGGTCGGACCGCAGCCCAATTCTTCTCCTCCTTCCAAATCAATAGACTTAATTCCTTTCATAGTAATTTTCCCTTTGCAGAGAATTTGGTGGGGAAGTACAGATTCCCACCCCGCTTGCCGCCGTGGCTCCCGTCTTGCGTCGGTGAGCCACGCCCCTCACAGCCTGTGAGCCGGTATCGACGCCCTCTTATGAACAGCAGCCCACGGCTCACGCAGGGTTTGACCTTCGAGGTGTAGGGACAAATGTAGACGACGTGTGGGCCCCACTCCAGAATCACAGAGAGGAGCCCCACCCCCAAAATGCCCTTGCTCCCCTTACTCACCCCTCCCTGCCCCACCCCTCAGCTTCCGATCTGTCTGCTGTCTCTATTGCTTCGTCTTTTCCAGAATGTCCCGGAGCTGGAATCACACACACAGCTCAACTGAGTCTTTTTTATTGTTGTTTTTAAATTTTATTTTATTTTTTCAGTGTTCCAAGATTTATTGTTCATGTACCACACCCAGTGCTCTGTGCGATACGTGCCCTCCTCAATACCCACCACCAGGCTCAGCCAACCCTCCACCCCCGCCCCTCCAAAACCCTCAGTTTGGTTCTCAGACTCTGTAGTCAATTGACATGAGATTCTTGAGCTGCAAGGGTGTGGTGAGCCAGGCTTCTTCCGTGGTTTCTTCTCTCGCACTTGAGTCTGTGTGAACCAGTCCTGATTTTCCTCGGATGGTTAGTGCAGGGGGGGGATTTTGTTTTTAGGGTTCAAGGA
>CM052898.1:189934794-189955413 GCA_028534135.1 Potos flavus | reverse complement strand
GGGAGCGGCGAGGGGGGCAAGCCTGCTGAGCGAAAGGTGGCAGGCACGTTTACACGGGGTGTAGCCGAGCACCTCTGGCGTGACTTCTGTCCCACGGCCGGGCGCCTGCAGCGATGCCGGGTGGCGGGGAAGGGACGTGGGAAATGGTGCCCGGGGGTGGGGGACCAGCGGCTGGCTGAGCAGGGCGGGACCCACAGGAGGAGGTGGCAGAAGGGGCGTGTGTGTGTTACTACGTGTGTTCACGTGTGGCAGTGCGTGGGAGAGTGTGAGTGCGTGCAGGGACCAGCGGGCTGTGTCCCCACCAACCAGATTGACCCTGAAGGACTTGCAAGCATTTTTCTGATTTGTGAAGTTGTCGGAAATCTCTATAAAGGAAGAAAATGAATTACGTGTACTGAATATAATAAAATGACAGGAAGGTGAGACTCTGCCTCAATCACAGACCCCCCCAGTACTGCTCGGTGGCAGCTCGGCCCCTCCCTGGGGCTGCAGGACCCCGCACAAGCCACACGGTGGGGTGGAGGTCAGCTGTCACGCTCCCCGTCATTGCCGAGCCCCGGGGCCTTGTCCCGCGTTGGCCCTGGAGGGGCAGCAGGAGGGGTGGGCGTGTGGGGCCAGCCCCCACGGGACCCCTTCTCTCCTGGCTGTGCCCCCGGCTGGGCTGCAGGCCCTGGACGGCCCCTGACCGTCCCAGCCCCGGGGGTAGCTGGGGCGTCTCCTTCTCCTGCCCTTGGCTCAGACCGGGACTCAGAACCTCAGCGCCCCTGGGTCCCGGCTCTCCGGGCTTCAGACGGCAGGCCCAGGGGCTGGTTACGCTCCGGGACGCCGTGAGCCCATCCTGCTCTGTCTGTGTCCCCGCCCATCCTCCACCCCTCCCGCCCGCCCCCATGACCCTCTCCCTGCCTCGCACGCCTTCGCCCCCACCCTAGTCCCCCCAGCCCCTTGCCTGGGCTGCGCTGTTGGCGCTGAAGGCCCCCCCTTCCTGGGCTGTGAAAGGGGCGCCCCCCCCTCAGCAGAGCCGGCCTGCAGCCCGCGGGGCATCTCCGGGGACGCCTCCTTCCAGGCAGCAGCTTGGGCCCCAGGTGCCCGTGAGCCTCCCACGCGCCTGGCTGGCCTCCCTGCCGCAGGCCCGGCCCGGCACGCTCCTTCCCGGCAGCCGCGCAGAAGGGAAACGTGACGTCCCCGGGCCTCCAGGGCTCTGGCCCCCTTATCAGGAGCCCCAGCCAGGCCGCGCTCTGTTACCCGGCTCGGGATCCTGATGGGGGAGGGGGAGGAGCAGAGCGTCCACACAGCCCTCTTCCCTGGCACTGGAGAATTACCCCTTGGCCGGGAGCAGAGGAAGGGTGTGGGGGAGGGGAGAGCAGGCGGCGTGGAGGGAGGGTGCCGCCCAGGGTGCCGCGAGGGTGCCGCGCGCCGGACCTCTGGAGCCCCGGTCCCGGGGCCCGCCCGGGAGCCCCTCCTGTGTGGGCCCGCCCCTGGGGGGTTGGCCTGCCCCTTCGGTTTGCCTGCAGTCTGGAGCCCCACCACAAGGTTACCGAGCTCCCCGCCTGCCCCTTGTCGCGTCTCTGCACGTGAGTGGGGGCCTACGGCCTGCACCCCGAGCAGCAGCCCTTGGCACGCGCGCCCTTTTACGGCCTGACCTTGGGAGCTGGGGTAGGTGTGGCCCGAGCTTTTATTAGGCACAGGGACGGTTCCCTGCTTTCGTGACGTCTGTACCACCCAGATAAGCTTTTACACGCTTCGTCGTGTACTGACGTACTGGCCACAGGTGTTTTTCCTTTTCTATTTGATGGCATCATTCACGCCCGGGGAATGTGGCCTAACCAAACCCCTGATTTAATGTCATTACACAAGGGTGCTGTCAGGCAAGGGCGCCACAGGAGTGACACAGGTCAGACGGCAGCGTTGGCCTCCAGGAAGAGACTCACAGAGACGAGCATGAGAACCACATGTGGAAGACAGAGGTAAAGGATTCATACTCTTAATATGTAAAGAGTTCTCAGAATAAATAAGAAAAGCATTTACCCTACTAGGGGACATCCTTTG
The DNA here is from genome assembly GCA_028534135.1 of Potos flavus. NCBI lineage: Eukaryota > Metazoa > Chordata > Mammalia > Carnivora > Procyonidae > Potos > Potos flavus. The sequence goes on along the minus strand of CM052898.1, from coordinate 189,953,367 downwards.
GTTCCCCCACCCTGCCCCCAAAGGCGTCTCTGGCTCCTTCCTGTGGTGACAGGCCTCAGGAGCCACCCGTCCTGCACCCGAGCCCAGGGGACGCAGTGAGCTGAGCTCACTGTGTGCCGCGCTCCGGGCTGACGAAAGAGCTCCCTGCGCCGCGGGCCGGCTGGAAATACTGAGCAGAAGGCACGCGCTCCCCAGATGTCCACCGTCACCACTGCAAGGCGCCATGAGCTGCAGGAAAACGAAGTTCACACAGGGCAGTTGAGCTGGGAGACGGTGGCAAAGAGACGAGAGAGAACAGAGACACTGCTTATGAGGGCCTGGATCGAGCTCAGCCTGAAGCCTACCCTGAAACCAGGAACTCTCCTTCTTAGCTGAAAGCCATCTGGGTCCCTTACTTGTTTTCACGGCTGAAGGAGTCTGGGCTAAAAGCCCCTCACAGAAAACAGGGCAGAAGAGGAGAAGCGACCCTCTAAAGAAATAGAAACGGCCAAAAAACAGGAAAACAAGAATCAATCTTCGTAAGGACACCGAGGAATCACACATTAAGATGCACACACACTGTTACAGATTGAATCGTATTTCCCCGGAAGAGATGTTGAAATCCTAACCCACGTGGGGACCTGAAAGAAACGTCCTTCTCTGGAAGGGTGTGTGGGGTCGAGGCTTTCGGCTGCCGCAGGGGACTGTGGGAGGTCAGGGGGCAGGACAGCCCACGGAACAGCCCGGCCTGCCGTGAGAGGCCCAGACCAGCGGCAGCCAACCCTCCGGGGAGTGCGGCCTCGCTGGCCTGCCGACCAAGCACGGGCAGGTCGTGGACCGCGGGGGGGCCTCCCGGTGAGTGGAGCTGGGGCAGGGCTGGAGCCCTGCCCTGCCTCTTTGGACATGGGGTGCTCGAGGTCCATAGCCCCAAGAGCCACCGTTTCCTCTTTGCCAGTGGGGGCCTGACACACAGAGACCCCTGCGCCACAGACCCACGGACCACACGCCGCTGTCCGCGGAAGCCGACGTGCCCTCTCCCGGGAAGGCTCGGCGCGGCGGGCGCGGCAGATGGCCGGCCCGCCCCCGAGAGCCTGCGGTCCGGCCCGCCTCGGTGCCCCACGTGGCCTCTGGTCTGCCAGGATGGGGTGGAGGGCTGCTGGGTGGGCCTCTCCTGCTTTGGGCTCTTGCTGGACCTTGAACCTGATTGGCTTTTTTTTCAGTGTTTGGGTTTTACTGTGATAGAATATCCGTAACATAAAATTTACCATTTTAACCATTTTTTAAGAAGATTTTATTTATTTTAGAGAGATAGAGAGCAGTGGGGAGGGGCAGGAGGAGAGGGAGAATCCCACACAGACTCCCCGCTGAGTGCAGAGCCTAATGTGAGGCTCGATCTCACGGCCTGAGCTGAAATCACGAGTCAGACGCGTAACCGACTGACCCCCCGGGCGCCCCTCGTTTTACCCATCTCTAAGTGCACGGCTCTGTGGCATGAAGTGCATTCACACTGTTGTGCAAACTTCAGTGCCCGCCGGCTCCAGAACTTTCCATCTTTCCAAACAGAAACTCTGTTTGTCCCCAGGAAACCCTGACTCCCCGCCCTCTCCCGTGAGCCCCCGTCTGCTTTCTGCCGCTGGGAGTTGGACCGCCGTAGGAAGCTCGCCTTAGCGGGGTCAGTAGAGTACCCGTCCTTCGGGGACTGGCTCTGGTCACTCGGCACGATGCCCTCAAGGCCCACCCACGTCGCGGGGGGCGGGGGAGGGCCAAGGGGTCCGGGGTGTTCCGCACTGCGGACATCATCCGCCGATGGAGGGGCTCGCCGGGTGCCCCAGCCACACCCCTGCACGGACACACGGAGGTAAACACGCGGACACAGAGAGAACGCAAGCTTGAGGCCCAGCCTTCTGGTTGCCCCAGGACGCTGGCTGGTTTCCGTGCACAGGGGCCCTGCTCTTGAGATGCGAGCTGGGGAGGTCCGCAGGCGGTGGCCTTGGACCCGAGGACTAAAGACACCAGCTAGGAGGCTCGGCCCCCTTCCAGGACGGAATGTTGGCTGGGACTGGAGAGGGGCCCCTGGAGTGGAGGCCCGAGACTGAGCATATCTGGGGGGACCCTCAGACCTGCCGGGCGCTGACCCAGGCGGCTGTCCTCAGACACACTGAACAGGTTGGGGGGGGGGTAGAGCGAGCAGTGCTCGTTTCCAAACACACTCCCACACTTCCAAACATGGGCTCTGGGGCACGCGGCCACCTCCCTGTGGGTGGGCACAGGCTCCTGATTGACAGGGAGGAGGCGGTGTCCTGAGAGCCGTCGGAGCCCCTCCCGAGGCCTGTGGGAATCCCGCAAAGGGAGACTTCTGTCCCTAGAACCTGAATGTCTCCTTCCTCGTCCTCTCTCCCCTTCCCTCCTCTGGTGTTGGGGGCAGAGGGTGAGAGAGCATCTGACCCAGATGACTCGCAGTGGCTGGGCCCGGGGGGCGGGGGTGGGTGCTGCAGAGTGCCCCGGGTCCCACTCCGGGAGGCCTGAAAGGAGCAGGGTCCCAGCACCAACCCTGGGGCCCAGGAGCCTGGGGGCGGGGGCACCCAGGAGGGGCGGAGGGACCGAGAAGGGAGAGGGGAGGTCTGGGCACCTTCTCTGAGTGGCTCAGCTTTAGGTGGGGGGGTCCCGGAGGAGGACACCCCCAGAGTGGAGAGATGGGAGCAGGCACCGTCAGGGGGAATTCGGTTCCGGGGCCAGAGGGCAAGGCACAGCAGGGCCCCTGGCTTCACGCTCCCATTCACAGCCCACGGCCCGTGTGCCCCTGTCCAGACACCCAGGCTCTGGGCCTTGCCCGTCGGTTTTAGGTCTTTGGTTTGTGAGAAGAAAGCTCTAGAAGCTTCCTCCCAGGTCTTGGAGGGAATCAGAGATTCCCGGCCCTGAGGCAGGGCTGGCTGGTCCTTCTTCCCGGACCAGCTGGCCCCGAGAGGCTCCGCCCACTGAAAACTCGCACGCGTCCGGAGCGGTTTGGGGCTGAGCTGTCTGTTTTCTCCCCCATTAAATGTTTGTCCTTTTTGGCTTTGCGGGGATCACTGTGGAGACCTGAGCGCCACGGCGGAGCGCTGGCCCTCTGGACGCCATCCACGTGGTTCCGTGGCCTGTCTCTGCACGGCTCGTTGCCGGTCAGGCTGCACCCAGGACACGTCACGATGGCGGGTGCGTGGTCTGGTCACCGGCTCGAAGTCGTTTCTGCTCGTTGGTGCCTGTGACGGCCGTGCCTCCTCATGACATAAGCCTACGTGTTTTCTTTTTAAATGAACCACACCACGGCAATACCAAAAACCATGGAAACCAGGTCAGAAAGAACGAAACACCTTCGCAGGCTGTGCAGAAAAGGCCCGGTGCAGAGCCCGGAGCCGCGCGTCCTGCCGGGCAGTCAGAGGCCTCCGCGTCACCTTGGCAACCGGGGAGGGGGGTGAGATGCTCTCTGCTCCCCATGGCCCCCACGCTTGCTGCGGGGGCCTGAGCCTGCAGGTCCCCAGGGTCTGCATGCCCCACGGTTCCTGCGACCCCGCCCTCGGCCTCCAGGGACCACGCTCCGTGCTGGGGCTGCATCGGCCCGAGCTGGCCGGGCTGGGGGTCCGGTCGTGACCCCGATGCCTCTCTGACAGCCACATCACCTCCAAGCCGGGCTCCCGGGGGATGTCAGCGCAAAGCCTCATCAGAGGGACCAAGATGTCAGCACGGAGGGAGGGACAACCAGGGGTTAAATTGGGGATGAAACGGCCCCCTGCGCGGCACAGTTTCAGGCAGGCACTAAAACCACGGTGCTGACTACCGTTAATGACAGGGCAAAAGGCTTCCCGCATGCGGCTGGCGCAAAAGGCAGGCGGAAAGGGGGTCCATGCTGTTTTTATGAAAAGCCTCGGGGAGAAGTATCACGCTGCTGATAGCATCACCAGCATTTTCTGCTTTTGTCTTTACGTACTTCTATATTTTATACATTTCCTGCTGAACGTTTTCTATTAATTTTGTGCCCACTTGGCAATGCCGAAAGTGCCTGGGATCCATCCTGGGGCCGCAGAGAGACCCAGTGTCCCCACCTCTTGGCCACTGCCTCCCATGGTCCCCCCAGGAAGCTGCTCCTGGACGGAGGAGTCCTCCGCCTCTGTCCCAGGGTCTGGGCTGGCCAAACCACTTACACTGCCCCCGCTGCCCAGTGGACCTCCCTCCACCCCCCCCCAGACCTTCACCCCTGCGCTCCCTCCTTCCTTCCTCGACGGGGAGGCCACACTCGGGACGGGTCCCTGGCAGGCGAACACCCCCAACTCCTTTCCCGCTCATCCTGGCCTCTTTCCCTGCCACCACCCTCGTCTGGCAATGCCGCACCCCTGCTCGAGCCCAGACACCCACTTAGGTCACACAGGTCCTCATCCAAACACCTCCGGGGAAAAGTCACACGGCCGCCCGTGCAGTAACTTGTACACGCACATCGGACCATGCCAGGCGTTTCCACCATCTGTGAATCTCCAGCTTTCGAGCTGGCCTGGATCCCCCCTCTCCTGCGTCCCCTCAGCCGCCTCCCCCTGCTCGCCTGCCCCGTGTCCTCTGCCTTATCTCAGGGCCCAGGGAAGGAGCCCCCATGCGAGGCCCCTTCCCCCACCCAGCCCCTCTGTTACGTCCCCTGGAACCACTTTCTTCCCCTCCATCCCATCATCTCATGTCCTGTCGTCTGTCTCCTTAGCTAGACGCCCACCCTCGGGAGAAGATGCCTTATCTGTTCCCTTCCTGCTGTGCCCGCACTCCCAAACCACACACAGCGCACGGCAGACGCTCGGGAGCCCGGGTGGACGCCTGGCAGGTGACTCCCGGGCACCGCACGCCTGGCCCTCCCCTCCCTGGCAGACCTGCCCCTCCCCGCCCGCTCCGTCCCTGCAGGCGCACCTGTCACGGTCCAGGCCGGAGTCTGGGTGTGCGCCTGTTCCCGGTTCCGACAAACCATAGAAACTCGCATTGTTTCTGACTGAGCCAGTGGACACCCCGGAGACAACCAGACAAGAAGCACTAGTCCCAGAAGGAATTGGGATGCTCTGGGCATCGCCTACCCAAAGCCCAGAATAAGGGATGTGGCCGCACTGGGGCTCCTGGTCCTGGTTCCTGGTCTGCATGAGGCCAGAGCATCCCAGAGGATCTGGACTTTTCTCCCCAGTCACTTGGGACCGCCAGGAAGATGGGGGGAACAATGGCACCAGAGCCTAAGAAGTCTGCATTCACGAGCCGACTGCTCCGAGGATAGGATGTGTTTGCTGGGGTGTGTATGTGCGTAAGCCCGGGATGTTGGCATTCTGCCCTGCCTGTCCCGGGGCTGCCTCTCCAGGCCTCCCCAGGGCCCATACCCTGGCCCCAGGGTCCCCGAGACCCAGGATGCCTTCCCTCTCAGCCTGCAGAGGGCCTGGACCGAGGACCGTGACCCCCACCGAGGTAGTCGCGGACCAAATGCATCCCAGGGGACCTGTGACGTAGGACGTGAGACCATCAGAGGCAGTTGTCCACTGAGGCTTAGTGCTTTCTTCCCACCTGCCGAACCCCAGGCCAGGGCAGTGTGCACGCGTCTGCAAAGCTAACACACGGCAGAAGGGACCAGGTCCGCCCCTGAGGCCTGAGGATGCTGCCGGCAACCCAGTTTACCTTCGGATGCCTGAAATCATGGGATGTCGCCTTAAATAAACCACACAAAACCGAATGAAACAGCCAGGAGGACAGAGAAGGGCCTTGGGTATCTAGGAGGAGAGTGTCCAGAAAGAAAAGCACCTCATCTTCCTATCGGTGACAAAGCGACAGCCATCTTGAAAGCAGCGCCGTCGTCCCCATCACCTTTAATCCGGAGAGAGCAGGTTCAGAGCACCCACTGGGGACAGGCTGGGTGCCCTCCTTTATCTCTATAAATGCTGTCTTCAAACCCTACTCTGCACTTACCGACTTATTGCGAGAATTTTATGGCTTGTTCTTGCTTGGCACCTTGGGGTGCCCAGCCAGGAATGTGGGAATATTAAAGAGACCCACTTGCTAGGGGTCTCCCCGTCTCAAGACCTAAAAACAGTAAGATGAATTCCAGAAACGTTGCAATCATAAGTCAGGCTTAAGAAATTCCAAATGGAAAAGAAATCCGAGTTAGTGCTTCTCCCGAATCTGCAAAACATACGAAACACACTCCCAATCGTACCTTCTTGCAGACCTTGAGAGCGTTTCTTCCATGATGTTAAGTGGAGAATTCACCTGATCTTTGCTTCCCTCTACTGAAGCACACACTATGTATTTTTTTTTTCCTTCCTCATAACATGTGCAAAGCATGCAAGCCTAGAAATCTGAAAAGAAATCAAGGATTCTGGAAGGAGTTCTGGCCTCCCTGTGCCAAGGATGCAAACGGTAATCAAAGACACTTGGGAACAGAGGCCCATCAATGGCAATTCATGGGGGTGCCAGGAGGAACCCCACTGGGAGAGATGACAGCCATTCTGAGGTCAGACTTTTCCTCCGTCCTGTCCGCACTCTCTGCAGAGTGTGCTCTCCGCCTAAGGGCTGGGCGGGGGGTGGGGGTGGGGGATGGCCACAGCGCACACAGGGCTGTTCAGATGGTTGGAAGCTCAGGACGACAGGCTGGGAGTTGGGGAGGTCAAGGGTGCCCGGGTCCAGGGATCTTCTCTGGGAAGGCAGCTTTGGCTCTGCTGGCTGCAGCTTTATTCAGCGATGACAAAATGTTTCCAAAGAGCCAGCCAGGTGTTTGCAAACACCTATGACCTTTCAAAAGACTTGGCTAAACCTGGGGTGGGAGGGGGTGGAGGAGCCCAGTAGGCTGGATGTCCCCTGGATGAGTCTGCGGAAAGTTCTGAGGTCCCAGAATGAGGGGGGGCAGCAGGTGAGTGCCCTCAGGTCCTTGATTCCTTCTCTCTGAGTCTTGCTCTCCTAGCAGCAGATTAGTGGGACCGCCCCCCGCAGAAGCAAAGAAAAGCGGTTGTAAACGATTCAGCCGGAAGAGAGGAAAAATCCTCCTCCAAACTCTCGGCGGAGAAACCTGGGACAGATAATAAGCGCGCTTTGAAAGACGAAGGAAAACTGGGGTTATTGGTGTCCTCGAGAGGCCTTTTAAATCTGACCCACGAACAACGGCCCCGGGGAGGGGTGATGGGGAAATATTTGGTCTGGCTGCCGACTGCGTGCCAGGAGAAGCACATCTGAGTCCGACGTGATACCCTTGCCAGGCCAGCCACGTCTCCAGGCGACTGCCCACACATGGAAGCTTCCGGAAGAAGGCTTTTAAGTTCTGCATCCATCTCCCTTAATTTTTGTTCCCCAGCCCCTCCCATAAAGTAGCATTTTCACGTAACACAAGGGAAAACGATTTGAGGTTAGATATAGGATTTAGACCCCACATGCTGCCTTCCTAATGCCTAATGTTCAAAAAATACCATTCACCCTTGGCCTCTGTCTTCCCTGGGAGAACGTTTTCCTTTCTGCTGAGGCATAAAGGAGCACGGAGTGAGCAGCAGGGCCCTCAGAGGTCGTCACCCGCTGCCACTGTCATCCTGTCCAGCCACAGGACTGCCGCCCTGCAGCCCCAGGGAAGCAGGCAGCACACAGAAGTAACCCAACCCACAGCACCTGCGAAGCGGCCAGTGCTGGGGAGGAGGCCGTCCTGGCCCGATGTGGACCCCACGTGTTGGCCCTCTGCGCAGGGGCCGCCCCCCCAGGGAGCAGAGTGCTTCCCTTGTCTGGACACACAGAGCCGGGGCACCTGTCCGGCGTCCGTGCCAACACAGGAACCATCACGGCCTCACTGAGGGTGCTGCTAGCTCGGTTTCCCAGAGCGGGTCCCAAGAGCCTGAAGACCCACTCCCACCTACACCTCTGGCCTTCCCAGAAATCGGCCTTCTGGGCCTCTTCCCCCCTCTGCATCCTGCTGGGAGCCTTCATCAAAGTCCCCGGGTTGCCTGACAAAGGTCCCAGCACCCCCTCGGGTCCTCAAGGGCCGCTGACCCGCAGATCTGACGGAGAAAGGGCAGGGCGAGCTGAACCGCGCCCCGGCGCGCCGCGGGGGGGAGAGGGGGGCGGGCGAGGGCCGGAGCAGCCGCGGTCGGTAGGTGGTCGGGACTTGCTGACCCGCTTCCCTGTGTTTCTCGCTAGCTCAACAGTAGAGATTCGTGCAAAATGATCGGAGGCTGGTCGCCGCGGACCCTGCAGACCCGCAGCCGCCGAGCTCCAGGGGGCCCCCGGCAGCTGGCGGGCCGATTCGGGGAGTGGGAGGGGGCGTGCTGTCACCTGGCGCCGCGTGTGGCCCCATTCTGCGAGTCTGCGAGCTTCCCGAGCCCCACCTGCCTCTTCTCCTGATAGAGGCGCCAAGGCCGAGCCCTTCCGTTGGACACTGGGAGACCCAGGGACCCCGTTCCCCGATAACGGGGACCCCGGACTGGGGGTCCAGAGAGGACGCAGCCACCGCTGTGCTGCCCTTCGTGGGGTTTGGGAACCGCCCTAGAAGTAAGCCTTTAGGGGAGCGCGAGAACGGGGGCGCCGCGCCAAGGCTGCTGTGCGCGCGCGCGCAGGCGGAAGGCTGCGCCCGGGGACTGGAGGCCGAGCCGCCTGCAGTGCCCGCGGCGCCCGGTAGGGGGCGCGCGCCGGCGGGAACGCGGGCGCGGGCGGGAGGGCAGGCCTCGGCGGGCCTCGGGCGGCCGGCGCCCCTGACGTCACCGCTCCGCGGTCGCCAGGGCGACGGCCCCATCAGCGCGCGCGTCAGAGCCTCCAGTCTCTTGGCAACGGCCCGATCTCCCGCTCTCCCTTCGCCTGGCGCTCGGCCGCGCGTCGCTCTGGCGTCAAAGCGACGTCAATGGGGATGTATCAATCCGGCGGCGACGGCGGCGGGGGCGGGGCCGGCGGGCCGGGGGCGGGCCCGGAGGGGCGGGCCCGGGGCGGGCCCGGGGCGGGGCCGGCGGCGGGCGGCGCGTGCGGCCCGAGCGCGCGGCGCGGCCTCAGAGCTGACATGCGGCGCGGCCCGGGCGGTGGCGGCGTCGGCGGCAGTGGTGGCGGCGGCGGCCCGAGCAGCAGGCGCCCGAGCAGCAGGCGCCCGAGCAGCGCGAGCGGCCCAGCGGGCGGCGGGGAGCGCGGGGCGAGCGGCGGCCCTCCCTCGGCACTCGGAGGGCGGCGGAGGTGAGGCGGCGGCGAGGCCGGGGCGGCCGCCTCTGGGCTCGGGGCGGCCGGGCTCCGGGGCTCCGGGGCTCCGGTTTCCGACCGCCGCGCGGGCTCCGGGGCCCGTAGGCGCGCGCGTGGGGGTCGCGGGCCGGGCCGCCGCTCTCCCCGCCGCCGCCGCCGGGCTCCCCTTTGTTGTGGGGCGGGCGGGGGGCGGCGCGGCAGCCGGTTAGCAGCGCCGCGGGGCTCGCGGTCCGGGGGTCGGGATGGAGCGGACCGCGGGCGGCGTGGGAGACGGTTACAAGCCCCGCGGGGTAAAAGGCTCTGGGGGCAGAGATGGAACCGACCTCCGGCGGCGCGGTGGGAGTGTGTCCAGGCGCCCTGCGGGGCCGGGGGGCCGGGGGTCGGGATGGAGCCGGCCGCCGGCGGCTGGGCGAGGGGCGGTGCGCGAGCGGGTCCACGCGCCCCGGGGAGCTGGGAGTGGGACTGGAGCCGGCCGTGGGCGGCGGGGCGGGGGCGGGTCGCAGCGCCCCGTGGGGCTGGGGGTCCGGGTGGCGGGATGGGGCCGACCGCGGGCGGCGGGGCAGGGAGGAGATGGCATGGGAGCGGGTCGCAGCGCCCCGCGGGGCTGGGGGTCCGGGCCGCCCGCGGGGCTGGGGGGTCGGGGGTCGGGATGGAGCCGAGCACCGGCAGGGGGCGGTGAGGGTGGGAGCAGGCCCACGCGCCCCCCGGGGCTGGGGGATCCGCGGTTGGGGTGGAGCGGGTCCAGGCGCCCCGCAAGGCTGAGGGTCTTGGGGACCCGAGCGGAGCTGACCTGGGCGGCTGGGCGGGCGTGGGAGCGGGTACGAGCCCGGCGGGGTGAGGAGGTTGGATCCCAGCAGAGCGCGGGGGCGGCGGGGTGCGGGGCCGGGCTGGGTCGGGTCCGCCCGGCGCTGAGCGCGCTCCCGGCTGCCCGCAGGTGCGGCGCGGAGCCATGGTGATCATGTCGGAGTTGAGCGCGGCCCCCGCGGGCTCCAGCCAGGGCCAACAGAAGCCCCTCCGGGTGGGCTTCTACGACGTCGAGCGGACTCTGGGCAAGGGCAATTTCGCCGTGGTGAAGCTGGCCCGCCATCGAGTCACCAAAACCCAGGTGCGTGGGGCGGCCGCCCTCCCGGCCTGGGGGCACCCATGCTGGGGGCTGCTGGGCAGAATCCCTGTCCTTGGGGTGCATCGTGGAATGTTTAAGCGCTGACAGTTTTCAGTTCCGGTCAGAGAAAATGCTTTATATTATGATCCTGAATCATTTGTATAGATATTAGGGGCCCCGAGAGGGTAATGACCGTGGAACCCAGGAGTCGCGTGCCTGGGAACCTACGGAGACTTAGGAGACGTTCTTGACTTTGACGGTTTTAAGTACTACTGAGGGTTACTCTGGTTATTTTTTTTCCCCCAACTTTTTGTGACCATTTGGGGACTTAAAGTGTTTTAGAAATTAAGCTGCAAAAAATATTAATATGTAAGCAAACGGTGTTTTTTGTTTTTTTTAAATAAACTATCCTTTCTTTTAAACTGTAGGTTGCAATAAAAATAATTGATAAAACTCGATTAGATTCAAGCAATTTGGAGAAAATATATCGTGAGGTTCAGATCATGAAGCTTCTGAATCATCCCCACATCATAAAGCTTTACCAGGTAAGGGCTCAAGTTTGCTTTCTCCTGCTGCTCCCAGCAAGTGTATTGTTCTTAATAAGAAGTCTGCAGTTTCTGAATTTTGCCCCTCTTCGGGTGTTTGCGGCAGTCAGGGAGGGGGTCCTGTAGGGTAAATTGATCTTCGTCAGCGCTTCAGATGTATTTTCAATTATTTTCTTGCTTTTGGATCATAATTGAGATTTGCTTCATCAAAATTTTACCTAGTGCTGTCATTCATTCCCGTTTTAGATGCGTGGAGGTCAGATGTTACTATGAAAATAAATGGCCAGATCTGTGTATTGTCACAAGTCAAGCATTTCATGTAGGACAGATTTTAGTGAAACGAGGCCCTTTCCGCCTTTGCAGATAATCATTAAACTTGAGAACTGGCCGCTCTTACTAGTTTTTGTAAACTTATCTGTGCAAAGGCAGCAGTGAGCCTTCGTCTTCCGCTGTACACTCTTCCACCAGAAATGGCAGAGATGGAAATGCTTTCGCGGTGCTGAGAACAGGGAACTTGCCATTCAATCCACGTTAAGAGCATGCCTCACCCTGTCCGCCTGTTGGTTTGTTTCCTGACTTGATTTTTGTTACCGTGTTGAAACTAAGGGATTATGTCTTTGGGATCTAAGCGTTGATTTAATTAGGACAGCAAAGCAAAGCAGCCTCGGATTCGGCTGCCGGCTCGTGCAAACGAGGGGCAGTCGGCTCGCAGAAGAAGTTCTTTGCAGATGCTCAGTATTCAATCCACTTCGCCCCGCCGTGTTGGGTGTAAGTTCCCTTTGGTGATTCTCGTGAAGGCCCATGGCTCTGAGATGAACACGGCACAGGGGGTGCGTATGTCCGTGCGGTTGGCAAAGCTGGGTGTACGGTGTGGTAGGAGAGGGAATTAGAATAGAAAATTACCCCCCGGAAGCCGCGTCATCGGGCTTGGGTTCCCCGGAATGACCGTTTACTCAGAGTCATTAAGAGCAGGGCTCCTGTCACCATCCACTCTGGTCTGGGCTTTGTTTCTGTGTCATCTCCAAGTCGTGCTGCTCTGATGAGAAGTTTCCTCATGGTCCCTGATGTCAGTGCCTGAGCAATGTGCCGGGCCTGTTTCCGCGCGCGTGGGCCGAACCCTGTTTTTGACTTTGCCGGAGGGATGAGCCAGGGTGCACTGTCCTGGTCTTCCTGTCCCCCGGCCGGCCCCTTGTGTGGAGCAGCCCGGTTCGACGGTGCGTGGCCCTCGGCCTCGGAGTTCGACGTCCTTTCCGGGGCGGTGTCTGGGCGGCCGGGCCGCGCGGAGAGCAGAGGCTCCTGGGGGATGGCCGCACGTGTCCTTCCCTGTGGTCTGACGCTGGTGTGTAATTCCCGTCCAGCTGGCCCGGGTCCCACAACCTTGGGGACACACTTCCCTTTTGCCTCGAGGATTTCTAAAGCTCAAAACACGTCCACTCTTTGTTCTTTCTCCGTCTCGCTCTTGAACTGAGGGAAGGGATAAACCGTGCTCTTCTTACTCGCGACTCTGCTAAAACTCTGGCTGGCCTGCCCTGCATTCCCTCTCTTGTTAGATTTAGGGCTGAAAGCAGTTGTCTTTAAAGTGTCTTTTTTTAAGGAACGACTATATTTTGAACCCTAAAGAGGTCTGTTTCTGTAAGAACGTATTGTCTCTGTGTGTCTTTCTGAAATGTCTTAAAATACAGGGACACGCGTCACTTTTCCTTCTTGCACTGCCGCAGATTTAAATTCTACCTTGTTTCTTCATTAGCTGTATTTTAAAGTCACTTAAAAATTGTTGCCAAAGCGAGAGAAAATTGCCGATCAGTGCATGAACCTGGCGAATGTCTTTGACCTTGGCTCTTACAGTTCACACGGGCTGAGTGGTTTGCCGTACAAAGAGCAGCCTGTCGTTTCTTACCTGTTACCTGCCGGCGCCTCTGTCAGCGCCTGAGCTGTCATGTCGGTGAGGCAGGTGGGAAGGGGGAGTCGGCCTCGGTCGTTGAGCTCGGCCAGCCAGCCAGGCTTCTCGAGGAAAGCCAGCAGTGCTCCCCGGCTCCCGGCGTCCGGGTCTGAGCCCCAGGGCAGCAGGCAGTTGCGCGAACCCTATGACACGGGCGGACTCTAGGGCAGCCGGCCGGGCAGGCTGGCGGAGAATTCCCCTCTGATGTTTTAAATTCTTTCTCTGCACAGGAAACCCCGTATTTGTTCCTTTAGTGCAGAAGTGTTTATTTTCTTTTCCTTCTTAAAGATAACGGATGCACTCATCCTGGGAAAGTTAGAAATTGATGGGGGTTCAAGTGGTTTATTTACACCACTGGTATGTTCCCTTTCCGCGGGGCTAAACATTAGGTCTTTGTGTTTTTAGGTTATGGAAACAAAGGATATGCTTTACATTGTCACCGAGTTCGCAAAAAATGGAGAGATGTTTGGTAAGCCACGCCTCTTTGGGTATCAGATGAAAATGAACCGTAGCGCTTGTCGCCCCTCCGGCCCCCGGGTCCGCCCATCCCAAAGTTCTGCGGCGTTCTTGCGACGGCGTTCTTGCGGCCGCGCCCCAGAGGACAGCCGGCCTTTGGGAGTTCGCACTATAGCTTTGTGGGTCGTTCCTCAGATTATTTGACTTCCAACGGGCACCTCAGCGAGAATGAGGCACGCAGGAAGTTCTGGCAGATTCTGTCGGCCGTGGAGTACTGCCACAGCCACCACATCGTGCACCGGGACCTCAAGACGGAGAACCTGCTGCTGGACGGCAGCATGGACATCAAGCTGGCAGGCAAGGCGGCGCGGGCCCGGCGGTCTCGTGGCGGTGGGGGTGGGGGCGCTCGCCTCCCGGGGCCCCCTGGCCGCTCGCACACACAGCTGCGGAACCTGGGCCCTACCGTTTCTACCGTGACCTCACCGTCTGTTTTCTTGTCCCTCAGATTTCGGGTTCGGGAATTTCTACAAGTCAGGAGAGCCCCTGTCCACGTGGTGTGGGAGCCCCCCGTACGCAGCCCCAGAGGTCTTTGAGGGGAAGGAGTACGAAGGCCCCCAGCTCGACATCTGGGTAGGAACCCACGTGTGCGGCACTTGGGGGGCCCCCCGGTACTCTCGGGAACAGCTACGGAGCCCGGGGTGCGGGCGCTGACTGGCTGCCTGTGGTCCTTTGCAGAGCCTGGGAGTCGTGCTCTACGTCCTGGTCTGCGGCTCGCTCCCCTTCGACGGGCCCAACCTGCCGGCTCTGCGGCAGCGGGTGCTGGAGGGCCGTTTCCGCATCCCCTTCTTCATGTCCCAAGGTAGGCGCCACCGCCGGCCCGCTGCAAGAACATCGGGTCACCCGGGAGGAGAGTTTTGGAGAGGGAGGAGGAACTCATTTCCCGAAATGCCTGCTTGGCCGTGTGGGAGTGTGCCGCCAGGTGTGGGGCTCACCCGTGTCCCCACGGCGTGTTTACCAGCCGCCCGGGAGAGAAGCCCAGCCCACTGGGCGTTTGCCCTGCGCCCTACTTACAGGGAGGCGGGTGCCTGGGCCTTGCTCTCTCCCGGAGAGGGCCTGGTCTCAGGGCCCTGGGGCTCCTGGCCCGGTCACTGCGGAGTCTAAGTGGCCTTCTGTCTGGGCAGGTTAGCAGGACCACATCCCTGTCCATTTGCCCTTGGGGAGGGATTCTTATCCCCAGCAGGGCTGCAGCGGGTGCCGGGCGGGGGGTGGGGGGGGGGTGGGCACGTGCCCGCAGCTGGCCTCAGCGGACCCCCCTCGCCCCGCAGACTGCGAGACCCTGATCCGCCGCATGCTGGTGGTGGACCCCGCCAAGCGCATCACCATCGCCCAGATCCGGCAGCACCGCTGGATGCAGGCTGAACCCTCCGTGCCGCGGCCCCCCTGCCCGGCCTTCGCCGTGCTCGGCTACACCTCCAGCCTGGGCCGCTACGATGAGCAGGTGCTGGGCGTGATGCACAGCCTCGGCATCGACCGGCAGAGGACCGTGGAGGTGAGCACCCGGCCCAGCCCGGCCCGCGGGCGCCTTGATGGGGGATGTGCTCACCCTTTGAGTTAAAACGGGAACTTGGGCTAATTTAAGGGCCAGCTGTCCGCTCCTCTAAAGGATCTCTGGGCCACCCAAGAATAACCCTGGGGCAGTCTTGTCGGGAGTCTCGGTCGCTCGATGAGCAGTGTCCAAGGCCCTGCCCCCTTCGGGCCCCCCAGCCCCGCCCTGGTGCCCCCCTGGCTCTGGCCCCCCCGTTCTGACCCCGCTCCTCTCCGCCTCCCCCAGTCCCTGCGGAACAGCAGCTACAACCACTTTGCTGCCATTTATTACCTCCTCCTCGAGCGGCTGAAGGAGCACCGGCCCACTCCGCCATCGGCCCGGCCCCGCCCGGCCCGGCCGCAGAGGCCCAGGAGCTCAGACCTCAGCGGCTGTGAGGTGGGGGAGCCGTCTCCTTTGCGGGCTCTGCCTTGGGTGGTGCCCCCGCCCCCACCCCTGTCGGAACCCCCTAGCCTCGACAGGCCCGGGAGCCAGACGCTGAGCCCACTGGCCCCCAGGGCGCGTCTCCCGCCCGTTAGGCATGGGCGGGGGCGGTGGGGGGGGTTCCTGTGTGAGCCATGGACCAGAGGGGGTGCTGGTCACCTCTCCTGAGGGTCAGGCACTGTCCCCCGGCCACTTGTTCCTTAACGTCCCCGATCTGGCCCCACCTTCCCATCACCCTGTGCAGCGTGGCCTTGGAGAGGAGGGTGCATGTGTCCTGAGCCAGTCACCTAGCGACTGATGTCTGTCAGCCCCGCAGCAGAGTCAGTGGGGTCTTTCTCGTGACGCTGCTTGTGATGGTCCCCAGAGCCGCCTCCCTGATGGTGTCTGTCCTCTGCCGGCCCGCAGGTGCCTCAGGAAGGCCTCTCCGGCGACTCTTTCCCATCCTCCCTGCTGTGCCCCCAGCCTCAGGCCTTGGGGCAGTCTGTCCTGCAGGCCAACACGGACTGTGACCCCCTCAGCTCCCTCCAGGTGTGTGACCTTCGCTGGGCGGCCGTCGGGGGAGGGGTTTTCCCAGCCGCAGTGACGTCCCCCCCGCCCCCACCCTCCCAGGCCCCACGGAGCCCTGGGATTTACTGGTCTGTCTGTCCCCTCGCAGCCCTTGCTTTTCCCCCTGGATGCCAGCTGCAACGGAGTGTTCCGGCATCGCTCCGTCTCCCCCAGCGGCCTGCTGGACGCGCCCGTCAGCGAGGACGTCAGGCAGGGCCCGGGCCTGGAGGAGGAGCAGGAGGCCCAGAAGCGCCCGGCCGGCGGCACAGGCCGCAGGCACACGCTGGCCGAGGTCTCCACCTGCTTCTCCCCGTGTGCTCCTCCGTGTAAGTGTCCCCGTGGGCCAGGGACACGGGCCTGGAGAATGGCCCAGGCGGTGGGTTGACAGTTGAGGCTCGGACCCACCTATGTGAAGTGTACCTTTATTGCTGGGTGGCTTCTGATGACACGTGTTCAGATTTGTCATTTGACCCCCACCGAGGCCAGGCGAGGCCAGGCGGATGATGCCGCGGGACCGCACCTGGCCCTCCAGTGGCAGGACAGTGTGGGGTTTAGCTGCCTACGGGGGCCGGGAGGGCAGGTCCTCTGTACAGACCCCAGACGACCTCGCGGGAGCCCCCCGAGTCAGCCACAGGGGCCGCCGCGCCCTCATGGTGGCTGGCCATTGTCGCGGCTCCCAGACTCTGGTAGCTCCTGGCCGCTATGGGCCCCTCCCCAGCACGGGTGAGGGTAGACACAGGGAGGCCGGTACGGCTGCCCACCCCTGTCCCCGGGCCACACGGGCCACCCACGGGCCAGGGAGAGGCTGCGCCAGGCACGCAGGTGTCCCCCTCCCAGAGCCATGCCCTCTCTGGATTTCCAGTGAGAACTTTTGGATCCCGGGGACCTGCTTCTGGCCTTGGGGAGCCTCGGGGGCCCCCCTCAAGAGCACGTGCTCCCTCCCCAGGTATAGTCATCTCTTCCTCCGCCGCCAGCCCTTCGGAAGGCACCAGCTCTGACAGCTGTCTGACCTCAGCGGGTGACGGCCCGGGGGGCCTCGGTGGACGTCTGGCCGCTCAGGGGCTGGTGGGCACCTGCTCCCCTCTCAGACTGGCCTCACCGCTCCTGGGGACCCAGTCGGCCACCCCTGTGCTGCAGGCGCAGGGGGCCTCCAGAGGGGTCGCTCTGCTCCCCATCAGCTTCCAGGAAGGCCGGAGAGCGTCCGACACCTCGCTCACTCAAGGTGACGTCCCCTTTCGTGCACACTTTCCCTTCCCAGAAGGTGCTCTGTGCCCCTGGAGGGCATTGCTTTGTCCTGGGGCGGAAGGCGTGTCCCCAGTGTCTAGCCGGGCCTGACCGAGCGGCAGTGCCCAGGGTCTAGACGTCCCGCTCTCCTGGGACAAGCTCACCCAGTCCTCTGGTGGCTGGTCCGGAAAGCCCGGGGGGCACTCGGATGTCCAGCTGCTCCTACTTTGGAGATGGCGGCTGCCACCTGCCTGCCTGGGCTCCCTCCCTTGTCCCAAGGCACTGCTCATGCCCCCCTTCCCCGGAGGCTCCTCTGCCCCAGACTCGTACCTGTGCCCCAGGCGCGGGCTGTAGTGAGAAGCAGCCGGGTAACCAGAGGGTACGTGTAGCCACCGCAGG
This sequence comes from Potos flavus, assembly GCA_028534135.1. NCBI lineage: Eukaryota > Metazoa > Chordata > Mammalia > Carnivora > Procyonidae > Potos > Potos flavus. The sequence continues at coordinate 189,935,974 of CM052898.1, read as the reverse complement.
AAGGCGTGCCGTCCATCTGTCCCGTCACGTTTGCACTGCGTCTGTCCTTCCACCTCCCTGCGGTCTGCAGACCCCTAGCAGGCCTCGGAGTGGAGATCCGCTGACCCTCCTGGTTCCCCCCTCCCCCCAGGGCTGAAAGCCTTCCGGCAGCAGCTGAGGAAGAACGGGAGGACCAAAGGGCTCCTGGGCCTGAACAAGATCAAGGGGCTGGCTCGCCAAGTGTGCCTGCCCTCCTCCTCCAGCCGAGCCTCCAGGGGCGGCCTGAGCGCCTTCCAGCTGCCCGCGCAGAGCCCGGGCCTGCTCGGCAGCAGGGCCAGCAGCCGGGAGGGCCGGAGCCTGCTGGAAGAGGTGCTGCACCAGCAGAGGTACGCCTGCCCAGCGCCCGGCGCGCTCCCCGTGGGAGGACTCCCGGGCTGCCGGGTTTCTTGACTGACCATCTCTCTTAAGCTGGTCCCCTCGTCCGTGTAATCAGATGAGCGCGCCTCCCCCAGCATGGGGAGGGCTGTGAGGTCGGCCTCGTTCCCTGTAGAGGGGGGTGGGGGCGGGGAGCAGTCAGGTGTCCTCGCTTTGAAGCCCGCCCGTAAGTGGGGGGACAGAGGGGGCCGTGCATAAGAACGTCACGTCTGGTTGGCATCTCCGAGCCGCTGCAAAAGCCAGACGGAGGACGGAAATGTCAGGAATTGCTCAGGGGATTAGTCACGCACGGCACGGCGTGTGGGGGGCAGCTCCAGCCAGAGGCTTGGCAGCAGGGGGCCCCGGGAGTGTGTGCGCCCGGCGGCCGGGCGGCGGGACTTGCTGGGCGGCGCGGCGGGCAGGGCGGCCGTGACCCGGTCTCCCTCCCCGCCACCTCGCACCCCTGCAGGTTGCTCCAGCTGCAGCACCACCCGGCGGGTCCGCCCAGCTGCCAGCAGGCCCCCCAGCCGCCCCCGGCCCCGCTGGTCCTCGGCCCGTGCGACGGCGCTCTCCTCGTGTCCGGACTCCAGAAGGAGCTGGGGCTGGGGCCCGGCCCGCTGCTGCCAGCCCACCTCCTGCAAGCGGGGGGCTCCCCGGTGGCCTCGGCGGCCCAGCTGCTGGACACGCACCTGCACATCAGCCGCGCCCCGGCCCCCCATCCCGCCGCCACGCTGCCCCCCGCGTTTGTGGCTGCGGGGCTGCCGCAGGCGGACTGCGAGATGGAGGA
>CM052898.1:189913661-189934294 GCA_028534135.1 Potos flavus | reverse complement strand
TTTCTGCTTTAGGCACCCGTTTTTAAAAAGCTCTATTGACCAGCCCAGGAGAAAGTAATCGACAAATTCCTGGAATTCTCTACCCTGAAATCAGAGCCCTGAGGACGGTTCGTTCCTTATTTTAGATGAGAACTTTTATCAACTTCTCGAGCGTCGGGTTTCCAGGATTCTTCAGAGGAGCCCCAGGAAGAACTGGAAGGGGGTGGGTGACGGAGGGGCTGGGGCTCCGGCCCGGGGCCCGCAGCCTCGAGCCCCCCGCGTGCCTTGGAGGGCCCCAGAGAGGTTTCTTCCTGCTGCTCGTCTTATTTCCGCTGCTAATTAAGTTTTTATGCATTTCATTATCAGGGTCCAGAAAGAACAACCGACTGGGGTGGGGGACGTGCAATATGGCAGGGGTGCGGCCGGCGGGCAGGAGCAGGGGTGGTGGGGACGGGTCCTGGCTGGCCGCCCCGCCTGCCCGCGGCGGGCTGGGGATCCGGGGTCGCCCTGCCTTCTCCAGGCCTCATGCTCGGTGGGCTTTCGTTCGAGAGAATGACGTGAGAGGTCGGATCAGTGTTGTTCAAGCTTTGTTCCTTTTTTAAAGCAAATGTACATGTATATAAATAGGAGACAAATATACACTACTTATTTTTTATATTTTTTACTACACCTTTGTGTTCCTGGTTTAAAAACTCCTCTCTGGTAACGTTACAAAGCGCTAGCCCCGGGTCGGCGTGGAGGAGGGAGACGAGGTGCGTCCTCCCCTGCAGGTGACCCCAGGCGGCGGCTCCGTCCCTCGGCTCCATCCGTGGGCAGCCGCCTGGGCGGAGCGAAGGCGAGCAGCCGCCTCACCCCCTGCACCCGTCAGTCCCCGATCCTTTGCCGACCCAGGTGCCTTCAGCTCACTTTGGCTCTTACGACCTACAGTATTAACAGGGGAAAGGTGGGCATTTGTAGAAGCCAAAGACTGCCCGGCCTTGTAGCGGGCAGGGAGGCCGCGGGGTGCGCACCCGGCTCTTCTGTGCGTCTGCCCGGCTCGCTGCTGCCGGTCCCCCGCCCCCCGCCTCTGATCCTGGCCTGTGGCCGTCGCCAGCCTCGGGGAAGGGACTGTCCTCGTGCCCGGCCGGAGAGAAATCACCAAAGCCTCCTGCTGGCTCGGAGACGGGGGCCGGGGGCAGGAGGGCGTCCGGGCAGCCAGGGCCCAGGCCCGCGGGGTCTGGAGAGGCCGCGCGGCTGACTGCCACGCAAAGGCGGCCCCCCATCCCCCTCGCCGTCCTAACGCCACAGATCAAAGGCCTCAGAACCATGACAAGCACTTTACTGTCACGGAGCTTTCCCTTCTCGCTGTGAGTCGTGTGTCTCTGCGTCTCGTGTGTAGGTGTGTGCCACGTGAGTTCCGTAGTTTCCCCGCATCGCTGTGGGGCAGGCCGGGCGCCTGGTTCTAGGCACTACGTGATCTGAGATGTACATAGTCTGTTTTTTTACCGTAACTGGTTTAATTATTTTATTTCTTATGTTAACATGAGAAATGTATGCCAAATGATTAGCGGGTGTATGTTTTTTAATTTAATATTTAAATAAAATATTTGGGCGAAAACCTCCGACCTTTCCCTGTGGTTCGTCTCTGTGGGAGTGCCTTCCTTCCGAGCCGCTTCCTCTAGCCGCACTCGGGGTCTGCGTCTTAAAGAGGGGGGGCACGCGCCAGCTCTCGCGTCAGCCTGGCCTCCCTGGCGGCGACCCCCGCCTCTCCTCCCCCGGGGGCAGGGACCCACCGGCCGCTGAGCCTCAGGTCCGGCCGCCGGAGGAGTGGCCCGGGCTCGCGCGCTGCTTCTCCCTGCCTTCCCGGGCTGGCGGGTGGGGGCTCTGCTATTCTAGTTCTCCCCCCTCCCCCGGCCCCATTCACGCCTCACTCCTGCCCCCAGAAGCTCCGTGAATCCACCCGCAAATCAAGGTTTTGGATGAATCTCACAGCCAATGGCTCCCCGTCTCTTGAACTTGACTCTCCCGAGTCCGAGCCACGGCGTCGACATGGCCGCTGGGTGAACAAAGGATTCTCTTCATTTTGATTCCCTGGTGGATATTTTTTTAGGTAAAAATTCTTCGATCTCTTTGCGCCCGTTGGGACGGTCGTTGTCAAAAAACCATGAAATGGCCCTTGGAACCCCGTGCGCGGCCGGTGGGAGAGGACGGTGCCACGGGGAAAGCCGGCTGGGGCCTCGGTGACACCGCTGGTGGGCACGGACGGCGGGCCGCGGGAAGCAGAGACTCCCGGCAGATCCCTGCACCCCTGGGTTCACACGGCGACTCTAGCCAAAGGGTGGACGCGGCCACACGCCCGCTGCAGCGTGAATGGGCAGGCGTGAGGGCCCCTCGCCCCGGGGAGTAGCACCGGGCCGTGAGAAGGAGGGAAGTCTGCCTCCTGCTGGAACGGGGACCAACCTTGAGGACATGATGCTAGGCGCGGTAAACCAGGCACAGAAGGACACATCCGTGTGACCCACTGACGTGGCCGCCCAGAGCCCTTGGATCCGTAGAGACAGGAAGGGGGATGTGGGGGACCAGGGGCTGGGGCAGGGGACAGGGAGGTAGTGCTTCATGGGGACAGAGGTCAGTGCGGGGACGATGGAAAGTTCTGGAGACAGGCGGTGGTGAGGGCCGTGTGACAGCATGAATGGACTTCAGCCACAGAACTGGACACCTCAACACGGCTAAGAGGGCGACTTTTATGTCACACGTAGATTCTAGGTTCTCTCGGGGAGATGCCCGATGTGGATGGTAGCGTCCCCGCGGTGGGACAGTGAGCGAGAGGACACGACAGAGGACAGCAGGCTGGGACCCGCAGGGGTCCCGGGGAATGTCCGGGTCTGTCGGCCTGACCGCACTGAGCGAGTGCTCGCGTAGTAACGGCTACGACACCCTGATCGGGCGGCGGCCTTCACCGTCCCGTCCGAGGCGTGTGGGCGTTCTGGGGTTTGCCTCCCGCCGGCACTCGGCACTCCTTTTTATCTTTTTACGGCTTTATTTTGCGTTTATTTTGCATCTTCCTGAGGACGAGTGATGCTTACCGGCCGTTTTTCTCAAGCTTATTAAGTCTTTGCCAAATTTTTAATTGGATCGTTTGGATTCTTATTATTGAGTTGTAGCAATTCTTTACATATTTCACATGTAAGTCTCTTTGTCCCGTGTGTGTATGTGTATATGCATATATGTGTATGTATGAGCGCCTACATGTGTGCATACAGAACTATACGCATGTGCATATGCACATACACACGTATGTATATGAACACACACACGTTTCTCCCACCTGTGGCTTGCCTTTCACCAGAAGAGAGGAGTTGAAAGTTTTCATTTTTATGAAGTCCTACGTGTTTTATCTTTTCTGGCACATCTTGTGTCCTAAGAGACCCTGCCTCCCCCAATGTCGAGAGGCTCTCCCTACTCCCTTCCAGAGGCTTCTTACGCACTTAGCTTTTGGTCCACGCCTGCGATCCACGCTCAGATTAGTTTGCCTGTGGTTTGGGACAACAGTCGAGGCTTATTCTTTCTCTGTGGGTATCCAGTTGTCCCAGAGCCGTTTACTGGAAAGTCTTTCCTTTGTCCCCGTTGAATCAATTTGAAACATTTGTCAGAAATCAAGTAACCATAAACGGAAGGGGCTATTTCCGGACGCCGTTCTGTCCTGCTGGGCGGGACGTCTCTCCAGCGGCGACACCACGCTGTCTCGATTATCTCGTTATTATAGCCGAAGTCTTGATGAAATTGGGTCGTGTAAATCTTCTAATTCTGTGCTTCTTTCTCTCTGTTAGTGTTGCTTTTCCTGGTCCTTTGCATTTCCATATGCATTTTATTTTATTTACTTATTTATTTTTAAAGATTTTATTTATTCGTTTGACAGAGAAAGAGAACACAAGCAGGGGGAGAGGGAGAAGCAGGCTCCCCGCGGGGCAGGGAGCCCGATGCGGGGCTCGATCCCAGGATCCCGGGACCACAACCTGAGCGGAAGGCAGACGCTTCCGATGGAGCCCCCCAGGCGCCCCTTCCATATACATTTCAGAGTCAGCTTGTCCTTCTCTACTAGCTGTACCGAGTCTCTCTATTTGCGTAGGATTGGTGTTCTTTCTTTCCCAAAGTTTTGACGGAGTGCATCGGCGAGAGCGCGTGGGGCCGGAGCTGCTTTGTGGGGAGGCTGTAAATCCCACCATCTCACGACTGCGCCGAGAGCCAAGCAGAGTCTGCATTTCATTTTTGAGCGAGCTTTAGACGTTTGTGTTTTTCAAGGCAATTGAACGTTTCATCTGGGTTGTGGGGTTTATTTCTCGGAGGTTCACAATACCCTCCTAGCCTCCTCTCACTGTCTGTGGAATCCGCAGCCACGTCTCCCGTGGCACGGAGCCTGGCGCGGGCCAGCACGCGGGTTCGTCCGTGGAGGAGGCGGGCGCGCACGTGTCCCGGGGCTGTCGGGCGGCGAGCTCCGTAAATACAGACGGCGTGGTGGGGGACGCTGCTGCCCGCATCCTCTCCGTTCTCCTGGTTTTCTGTCTCCCTTTTGTATTTGTTTTTAAGACACGAGTGTGCAGAGTGCCGTTGCGCTCCTGGGTGTATTTCTCTGTGCCCGCACTTGGGAGCTGGCCCTTATCAGCTACGTGCTTTTTAGGACCGTCCCGTCTTCTTGAGGAATTGACCGTGTTTTCACCGTGGACTGCCCCTCTCTCTCCTCTGGGTCCCCCTTGTTCCAGAGTCCGCCCTGATGTTAACACAGCCCGTCCGGCTCCCCCGTGGTCGGCGCGGTGTGGCGGATGCTTTGCCGCCTGTCTTCGTGTTTCTCGTAGAAACACGGCCCTCTGGGGGGTCTCGCAGATGAACACCGCCCGGCCGTCCCCGCTCTGCGCATGAGGGGTTTGCCCCTGTAACCGTGGCCGTGACCAGCAGGCTGGGCCCGGGTCTGCGTCCTGCCCCTCACCCCGGGGCCCCCTCACCCCGGGGCTGTCTCCCCGTCACTCCTCGTCCTGTCCTCTTCTCCTGTCTTCTGCTGGGCTGTGTCTCCATTGCTCCATTTCCCCAGGGAGGGGGGCTGCGGCACCCCTCCGCCCTGCCCACCTCCCATGGGTCACCTTGGACACGTGACCCCACGCCGCATGGGGAGGCCGCCCGCTTCTGTCGTGTTTCCTAGAGCAGTGTCTGCAGTGACACTTATTTCTCCAATAAGGATGACAGAAGTTTGACAAGCACAGCAGCTCCCACCGACGGCTACAGAGATGAAGTCTGAGCGAGGGCAGGTGGGCTCGTCCCAGGCTGGCACAGAGGTCGGGCCGAGTCTGTCTGGGGGCCCTGGCTTGTTCAGACGGGACTGGGGAGCCCGGGTGCGTGGAGGCAGCAAGCCGCACACCCCGTGGTCCCGCTGGGCTGCAGCCTCTCCAGCCCCGTCTTCCACCCGCCGCGGGCTGACAGCGGCGCGCGCCCCGGGCGGCCGGGGGGACGTCCAGGCAGGCACGGGCAGGACGTGACCGAGGACGCTGGGCTGCTGCTGCTCAGCCTCCTGAAGCTTCTCCCTGACAACTTGCCGCCGGGGTATCAGCCCCCAGAGGACGGGCCCCGGGCCCAGACGCTGGGGGCCGGAGCGTCGGGCCCGGGTCAGCTGAACTTCACGTCCAGCCCCGGTCCCTAGACCTGCCGCTGTCTGTCTCCTCCCGCTGGGCGATCCGAAGTCCCCACAGAGCGAGTGGGGGAAAGAGAGGGGTCCTGGGCCGGGTCCGACCATCCAGATGGGCATCGGGGCAGCCTTCCCCGAGGCCGGGCCGTCGCCGGGCCAAGGTGCAGAGCAGCCGAAAGGCACACAGCACCAGCCGGTTTGTCCCCTCAGCCCCGGCGGGGCCCCCACAGCGAGCTGGCTCAGAGTCCTGGCTTTGCCGGGGCCTCCCTGGGTAGAGGACGATGGATGGAGAGCGCAGGAGCCCAGCCGGAAGGGCCTGGAGCCCCACTGGCCACCACCCAGGAGCCTTCCCGAGCCTAGAGCTCCGCGGGACGCTGGCCAGCCCCCCCGGGGCCCGGAGCTGCAGTTCGTGTCTCGGGACGCGAACCCGAGACACGTAGTGGGCACGTTCCCTCCGCGCGTGGGGTGTGAGTAATTTTCCTGAAATAGGCACGACAGCCCCGCAGCGCTGGCCTGTCTGAGCTGGGTGCTCTCCCCGGGAACCCCGAGCCCTCGCAGCTGCCCGCACGTGCCCGGTGGTGCAGGGGCGGGGCGGGGCAGCCAGACGTCGGCGAGGTGCTGCCCGCCACAGCCCCCCTGCCCGGGGGCCACGGGGTTTGCAGGTGCGGGGCAGGTGTGGTGGGGGCTGGGCGGGGTCAGTAACGCTTGGACGGGGCGGTGGGGCTGCCTCTGAATGGAGTGCGAAGCCAGGCACTGCGGAGGGGGAGGGGCTGCACCCACCGCGCCCCCCAGCAACGACCCCCCAGCCCCGTCAAGAGATGGAGCCTGGTGACCTGGGGACTGCTCATTCCCTGGGCCAGCCGCGGTCTGGGGTGGGGGGTCAAGCGGGGCAGGGAGGGGTTGCTGGCAGAGCTGTCGGCGGTGGCCCTCTGTGCCGTGGTGTTCTGGGGTCACTTCTCCCCTCGCCTGGCTGGGCGGCAGCTGGTGTGGGAGCCGCGGGGGCAGAGGCGCAGCGAGGAGGGGCTGCCGTCCCTTCGGCCCCGAGCCCTCCTTCCCCTTCCATTCCTGAGGCTCCTCCTGCCGCTCAGAGGGCCAGAGCCTCATCCCCATCCGTGCAGAAGGCTGGAAGTACAGAGGCCTGGTCCCCGTGGGGTGGCACGTGGGGACACAGGCCTGAGGCCAGCCATGCAGCGGTAGAGCCCATCCCCCCCAGGCCGGAGCAGCAGACTGCGGCCCCCGGGGCTCGCTCCGCCCGCCCCTCCCCTCCAGCTCCCCGGCCTGTCCCCCAAGGTGAGCCAAGGTCATCAGGGTGGGCCCTAATCCCACAGGACTGGTGTCCTTACAAGAAGAGGGGACTTAGGACACGCAGGGAGGGGGGAGGACAGGCCGAGATGCATGTGCTGTGGCCACGCGCCAAGGACATGGAGGCCAAAGCAGGCCAGTCCCCACCTCTGATGGGTCCGGGCCCCCAGCATGAAGGCACAGGGACTCCAGGGAGGGGTCTGTCGGCCGCCCTTCGGTGCTCCCCGTTCCCCCGCCCCCTCCAGGCTCGGGGACCACATTGTCTAGAAGTCCTGACGCATCATCGCGATGGAAGGGCTCCCTCCTCCTCCCTCGTGCGGGCAGCAGAGGCGTCTTTAGGGAGACCCAGCAGCCCCCCTCGCCTGCCAACCCCTCTGTCCTCCCTCCAGCCAGCAGTCAACAGTCAGGGACCCGGCACTGTCCCGGGCCGTCGGGGAGGGGTGAGGTGTGTCCGGCTTGGCGTCGGAGGGCTGGACCCCAGCAGGGGACACAGGGTGCCCCTCCCGGCAGAGCTGCTGGTCGAGCAGAACTGGCTGCCCCTGAGGTCCAGGCTTTATCTGCGGAATGGCCCCGGGGTCTCTGGGCTTGCGGGGACCTCGACCACGGGCCGCCCGGCCCCACCCAGCAAGGGGCAGCCTTGCCCCCAGGGCCCAGGGCTGAGGGGCTGAGGCAGGCTCAGGCCAGGCCAGGGGCGCTCTGCACGGTGGGGTGCAGGCGTGCCTGGGCCGGCTCGTGGGGGGGTTCCCGGAGGGGTCGGCGCAGGGCCGTGTTGGGAGAGCTGGCCACTCAGGACCACCCAGGAGGAGCGGAGCCTGGCCCACGGTCTGCCCCCCGCCAACCACAGAAGGGGCCTGGCAAGGAGGTGGGGGTGAGTGGACTGCGTTGGGGCCAACGTGGTTCCCAGCGGCCAGGGGGGCCCGTCGGTTTGCTGGGGTGACCTGGGGATGGTGAGGGGAGGGCGGCCTCCTGGAGGCCACGGAGAGGGGAGGCTGCTCTGCGGCAGCGGGACCCCTGCAGCCAGACGCGATGGCCACTCACTGGAACTCAGTCCCTTCCCCTCTGGGGGCTGGTGACACGTCTCTCGACTTGGACGCAAGGACACTGAGTCCCGAAACTCCCTGCTGCCCCTGGGCACCAGGCCCCCCCAAGCCAGGCCCAGGCGCGTGGCTGTCCCTGGCGAGGGCCTGTGCTAGGCCAAGGGCAGGTGGTCTTCCCTTCCTTGGGAAAAAGGGAAATGAAAGCACAAGAGGGAAGTGGCTTCCCCTGAGGCAGGGTCACAAGTGCCCGGGGCATGGGAAGTGGCGGTGGGGGCAGCGGGCGCCGGGCGGGGCTCCCACCACTGGCCCCACGAAGCCGCGCGTCTGTGGGGCACCTGGGATGGGACCTGGGGCAGAGGAGATGATGGGCGGAGAGAGGGGCTGGCCTGTAGTGAAGTGGCCGGTCTGCTCCTGGGGGGCAGCACTGAAAACACACTCATTATTGTCGCTCCCAAAGGAAAGCCTTCTTCCACGACGTCCTTGAGCCCAGGGCAGCTGGAGAGACCGCTCCCAGAAGGTGGCAGGGGTCAGGACAGCGGGGGACTCCCCAGGGAAGGCCTGGGGAGCTGCAGGGAAACTGAGGCCAGCACGGAGAGGAGCGGCTGCGGGGCCACCACCAGCCGGGGGGCGCCGGCGGCGAGCAGGGAGCAGGAACCCCGTGCTCATCTCTGCCCCCCAGACGCCCTCTGGCGAGGTGCCAGCTGTCACACGCGGTGACTCACCCTCACGCCCACTCGGTGGGGCAGGCTTGGTGTGTCCAGTGCCCAGATGAGGAAGCTGAGCCCCGGGGCTCAGCCCGCAGGAAGCAGAGGAGAGGGCGTTGGTGCTGCGCCTGCGCCCCAAGTCCCTGACGGGCCCTGGCACCTGCCTCCTCCGCTTCACGCAAGCCGGCTTTTATACACGCGCGTGTGCGTGTGCGTGTGCGGACCTGGGTGCAGGCAGGCCCAGAACCCGTCTCCCTCCTTGCTCTGACTTGATCACCACCGCAGGCTTCAAAAGCAAATATTTTGTCCCCAAGCTGCGGAGGAGGAAGCTCGAGAGACCTGGTGACTCAGACGAGCCCAGCTCATCGATCGTGTTGGCCTGCGTGACTCCGGGTCAGGTTTCCGAGAGCCCGGGGACAGCGCCGCCGCTAGGTCCGGCTCTCGCCCTCCGCGGGGGCGTCTGTGCCCTCAGGCCCTACTTCCCCCAGCCCATCAGGGCCCCGTGTTGCAGGGGTCCCGGGGACTCCGGAGTGCCAGGCCGGAGGTGACCGCCGCTGTGCAGGCCTGGTGTGTGAGCTGCGCCAGCCCCACCACGAGGGAGAGCGCTTTGTGCGTGCATGTGTGTGCGCGTGCGTGTGTGCATGTGTGTGTGCATGTGTGTGCGCGTGCGTGTGTGCATGTGTGTGCGCGTGCGTGTGTGCACTGTGTGTGTGCGTGCATGCATGTGTGTGTGTGTGTGTGTGTGCGTGTGCGCGCTTGCACGTGCGCAGTCCTGAGTCCGAGACCGCCGCTCTCCAGGGGCCGTGGGTCTGTCCAGCGAGAGCGAGGATCCAGGGCGAGGGGAAGCCCGCAGTGCTCTCCGCTCCAGAAACGGGATCAGGCAGATCTTCTCTCCCGGCGCGGTGGACTCCTGTGCGCCCAGGCAGAAGGAAATGAAAGTTTACTGTAAACAGGGCTCCCGGGAGCCTTCGTTTATTGTCAGATATTATCACAAAGACCTGCTTCGAGGAGGGCCCCGAGGGGAGAGCTGGCCCGGCCAGGGGGTGAGCGGAGCCCCGGGGAGGCGGAGGGGCCGCTCTGCCCCGGCTCGGGCTCCCATAAAGCCCACCGTCCCCTCGGCCCTGGGGCTGGGGGCGCAGCTCAGTGCGCGGGCTCCCGGGCCTGCGGAACTGGCCCTCGGTGGCCTCGGGGGCCCAGGGCTGAGTCACGGGCTCTCTGGGCGTGAGCTCGGCTGGTTCTCTGCACAGACATTATTCTAAGTTTTTACGTAAACACCACTCCTCAGGTGGCCTTTCCTCCTTGACGCTGAGCCCTAGGTGACTTTTTCTTTATCTTGCTTGTCTGGGGGGACAGACTCCCGGCAGGCCCGACTCCGGGTCCCCGAGGACCGGTCAGGAGCCTTCCGGGCACTGCGGCCGCGGGAGGCTCTGCCTGCCAGGAGGCCCCCTCCCCACGAGTACAGGTGAGGCCTGCCGGGGGTGGGGGCGCCCACCCTTCCCCCAGCCCCGCTCAGCAAAGCCCCCCCCCCCCAGCAGGGAGGGCGTTAGCAGGAGCCTGCTATGCTCTCGCCTGTTCCCTCTTCTCAGCCCATCCGAGCGCAGCTCTGCCGCGACTGGACGCTGGGGTCTAACTCCGGCCATGGCTTGGGGATCGCTTGCTGGCCCGACCCGGGTGGGGATGGACTGAGAGGGGGAGGGAGGCCCCTTGGCCCTGGCCAGATGCTCTCGGGGTGACTCACCCAGGGGCGGGGCCGTGATGAGCTTCCCTGCCCCCCCCCTCGGCTTGGGAGGCCTCGGGGACCGGCGCCCGATGCCCGCGAGCCGGGGCGTGGCACCCAGTCAGCCTGCCCAGGCAAGGCTGCGGCCCGGCGTCAGATCCAGCCTGTACAGAGGCCCGACCAGCTCCCTGCCCGGCTCGCTGCTGCCGGGAGCCCTCTGCGGCCTCGATGGGCTTTGGGGCCCTCCCCCGCCCTAGGGTGCAAACAGGCAGGGTCTGGGGGACCCAGGCTGGAGGCTGGGGTGCTGCCCCAAGCGTTTTGATGGGCCCCACGAATCAGGCAGACGGAGGTGAGAGACAGAGAGGTGGAAGAAGAGGGGACGCGATCGGCCTTGCGGCTAAATAGGGAGCTGGGGACAGGAAGGTGCGGTGGTGTCTTTCTGCTGGGTGGGGTCAGCACGTGGGCGGGGCGCGGGGGGCCTCAGGGAGAGATGCTGTGGGCCGCACGGCTCTTCCTCCTCTGGTGGCCTCAGATGAAGGATTAAACTGCAGCAGACCTGGCAGGACACCCAGTGCCAGCCTTGGCAGAGTCAGAGGCTTGAGGTCATTATTTGGGGTCCTGGAGCTAGCCATGCCTGAAGCTGCTCCGGGTGATGCAGTCCGGAAGCCAACACAGTTTCTTCTTGAGTTCATCTGAATCGATATCCCAGATTACCATGTCCCGGGCTCTGGAAGAAGGGGGCTCGGTCCTTTAGGTCTTTGTGAGAATGTGCATGAAAATGACTTTCCCTGCCGGCGTTGTTGACAGGATTATCCTGCCCTCAGGGGTGGGGAAGGAGTTCAGATGGATTTGGTTCTTGGTGAGCAATGAGCAGTGTGTCTCCTGGGCACCCCCGCCCCCACCGGTTGGGGCTGGCTGCTTCCGAGGCCCTCCTTCCTCCTCAAGGGTAAGAGAGCCCACCCCCCGCGCGGGGGTGCCTCGGGCCGGGGTCCTCTGACCACAGGGAACAGTGCGCCGGGCATGCGGTACTCACACAGGCCTCCAGTCATGCTGGCCCTCAGCGTCTCCCTGTCTAGCCACCTTCCGTCCTCACGCTCTCCTCTTTACCCAAACCGCAGACGCCCGTGCTCCCTCCCGCTGTCCCGGCTCCTCTCCAGCCCGGCAGGTGCAGGAAGGCATCGACCCACAAGAGCCGCACGCTCTCTGTGCACGATGGTCACGGAGCCTCCGCTGCTCGGTGTGAACACGAAACAGTTTCATTCAGGCCCACGGCCCCTTCTGAGCACGTTCTGCCCCCCCCCCCTGCAGACCCCACCCCGCCCGGTCCCTTTGGGTTGTCCCAGTGCTTATCCACCGCCCAAAACAGCTTCTCATGCCCCCCAGCGCGCCCCACCCTGGGAGCGAGCGTATGTCACGCGGGGCTCGGAGGAGCGGTGCAGGCATGTTTGCCCTCCACCCTCCGGGCTGCCCCCCACTCTCGGGCGCCGGGCACCCTGAGGTCCCCAGCCTCACTCCCAGGCTCGGCGGGGGAGGGCCCTGGGGTCTGTCCGGTGAGTCAGCTGCATGAGGCCCTGCAGGGAGGTGTGTGTCCCTGGAGGGCCTCCCGGCACGGGTGTGCAGTGGGGGCAGGGGGAGGCGTAGGAGGGTCAGGGTGGCTCAGCGCGCTGCTGTGTGCACCCCCGGTCCCCAATCCAGGGCTCGCGTGAGAACTCTCGCTCACAGTCCCGGTGCTCCCTGGGCCCTTGCTAGCTCCCAAGGCGAACCCAGGGCCCCCCCCCCCTCCAGTGCTGGTGCTCTCGTGGCGTCCAGGCTGCTCTGTGCAAGGGGGCGGACACCCGAGACTCGGCCACAGAGGATGCAGCGGTTTCCACCCCATTCCGTCTCGGACCCCTGCCTCCGGGGGCGGCCGGCTGCCGTGTTGGAAGCAGTTCTGTGGGGCGGCCCCGCGGCGAGGAGCCGTGGAACCGCGCTCTCGAGAACGGAGCCTCCCGCCCCGGTGACAGTGTCCCATGACGCAAGCCCGTCTGACATCTGCGCGGCGAGCTCGGGCTCAGCCCTGAGTCAGAATTCCCAAATCCCGGAGCCACAGACGCGAGCGGTAAGCGCTTGATGTTTTTAGCTGCTAAGTTCTGGGGTGAAGTGTGGCCCGGCCGGGGCGGGCTCCTCTCCCGCGTATGTGCGTGTGTGTGCGTGTGTGTGCATGTGTGTGTGTGCGCGCGCACACGTGTGTGTGTTCTTCTGCAGAGCCCTGACGCGCACGGCAGCCACACACGCCGCCCTCGCAGGCTCCCGCACTGCCTGGGCCCCTCCCGCCCCCAGGACGCCCCCCCACCTGCCTACACCCCTGCAAACGGCTTCTTTCTGAAACGCTTCTCAAGTGACCCGGGTTTGAAGGAATTTCTCGTCCAGCCCAAACGCGGCCAAGCCAGCCCTCACCCCCAGCCAAGACCCAGCCCACGGCCGTTGGAAGGGACTTTCCAGACCTTTCCCAGCGGGAGGAATCCACAGGCAGCTTCCACCTGCTCCTTCCGCCTACCCAAAAGAGCACCAGCGACCGCCAAGGACGCTTTACAAAGAAAATGGGATCAGAGGCGCTGAAACTCCCTTCTGCTTTCTTAGGACTAATGGTCGACCTCCAAACATAATTGTCCCAGGAGGCCGACGTGTGAGAAGAGGGCGCTCCGTTCAAGCACCGCCTGCTCAGCCCCTTCTGAGCACACGGGACGTGTGGGCTCTGGGGGCTCCGGGAGCCACGCTCCAACAGGGAGAGAGGAAGAGGGGCTCGGGCCCCTGCCCGGGAGGAGGGATTTCCTCACCGCATCCCTGGCATGCCGTTTTCCCTCCGAAGGAAGGAGGCATGCTCTCTTCCTGGCAGGGATTCCGGGGCTCGGTGCCTCGCTGGGGAAGCCACACAGGGGCAGCAGGGGTGGAGCCTGCCTTTGGTTAAAAGTTTGATATTGCCTCAGTCGTTAGGTGTCTGCCTTCGGCTCAGGTCATGATCCCAGGGTCCTGGGATCGAGCCCCGCGTCGGGCTCCCTGCTCCGCGGGAAGCCTGCTTCTCCCTCTGCCCCTCCCCCTGCTTGTGTTCCCTCTCTCACTGTGTCTCTCTCTGTCAAATAAATAAATAAAATCTTTTTAAAAAAATAAAATAAAAAAATAAAAGTTTGATATTTTGTTCATTATGAATTTTGAATTCATTTTGATTTTTAAGAGTGTTGCCCTAAAATAGCGTTGATCTTGATGAGGGAGTCGTTCAGTGACTCCCGCATAAAATTCTGCACCGAGGCGAGTATCTCCCCGCTGTGTCCCGCGGCTGGTGTCTGGTTTCTGCCGTCGAGTGGTGTGACACACAGTGCGAGCCTGGGTGTCCGTGGTCATCGGAGCAGGCCGCCTCCCGCAGAGCCTGAACCCCACGAAGGTAGGTGCAGGCGGGGCTCGCGGCTCACCAGAGCCCGGGGCCACCCCTGGCAGACCCCAGCAGAAGCCCAGGAAACAGCAGGACCCACGAGGGGCTTGACCCCCCGGGCCAGGACGCTGCATGGCGGCGGTCCCCGGCGCAGGAGGAGGGCCGTCTGGAGGGACACGGCAGCCACTGTCCGTCTGCTTGCCCATGTGAGCCCCCACTCCGGGCAGTGACCCGGGCCGTGACCCGGGCAGCCTTTGAGGCAGGAGAGGCCTGAGGGTCAGTGTGGATCCTTCCAGAAGAGGCTGCGCCAGGTCTCGCCAGCTCGGACCCTGGGGTCTGAGTTATTCCATTGATAAATAGAGGAAGGGGCAGCAAATGCTCCTTGACCCGGTGCTGTGCTGGCGGCCTTATCCTGTCGCCCACCCCCACCCTCCTGACCCCCGTTGTGTGGCTGGGGCTCGCTGTTTTCAGTGACCTGTCTGAGGTCGCCCAGCGCCTGCCCCCGGGGCGCGCCGGAGCGCGGAGCTCCCCAGGCTCCTGAGATCGGGTCCCCTGGAAAGGGAGCGGGTGGTGGGCTCCACTTCCTGATGCTTGTCCATCAGCCTGGCCGGGGGGCGTGCAACTGAGCCCCGGGACGGTCCAGGCCGCCCCCAGAAGGGACGGGCGGGGGGGAGGAAGGCCGCTGCAGCTGCCTGGGCGGCCCTGAGGGACCCCTCCAAGCCGTGTGTGTGTGTGTGTGTCTGCGTGGCCGAACGGAGAGCTCCCACCCCACCCAAGAGCCGGCGCCCACGGGGGCCAGAGCGCCAGTGCTGGGGCGCCGGGAGGAGCCCCGACCTGCTGCCCTCTCAGAGAAGGAGCTGGATGTCCAGAAAGCCACTGGCAGGGCTGAGAGAAGGGGGGCATCGGACCGAGAGGCCTGCGTGTGGGCAGACCGTGCGTGCACGTAAGCACACACATGTCACACGCACCCGGACACACACACACACACACACACGCAGAACCAGGCTTTCCGCTGCTCCATGCACTAAGCTGCCAGGTCACACATCAGCCAAAGCTGGGTTTCCACTCGCCCTCCGCCCCGTCTGAACTCCCTGTCCGATTCCCACAAGGCCTGCCCGCCTGGGTCCAGGTGAGCCCAGCCCGCCTCGCCGCCCGACCAGGGCCGTCCCGGCAGGTGCGAGGCCAGCGACTGGACCTGCTTCCTAGACGGGCCCTTTGAGGGGCACACTCAGACCTTCCTGATGGAATCAAAGGCTCCATTCCGGCCCCAGGAAAGCACCCTGTACCCAGCGGAGGGAACGGAAGGCCAGGGAGGCCAGGGCTCGCCCAAGGTCGCAGGGAGGCTCCTTCCTGCGGGTGGCCTGCGGGTGGAGGGACTCAGCTTAGGAGTCAGAATCGGTGTGGTGAGCACATCCAGCTTCCGCCCCGCGTCCTGGCCCCCAGCCCTCTACCGGATAGCCAGCCGGTACCAGCAAGTACTTGCAGAGCTGCCGGTGGACGGAGTCTGGCCTCCTCCCTCCTTTTTCCCCTTTATGCCCAACGAAGAAGACCCCACGGACCACCTACCTCATGCTCCCAGAAAACGGCCTTGACGCCTACTCTGTAAACAGGACCGCAATTACCGCTCAAGCCCCCGCCGACCCACTGTCTGCCTTCGGACAGGCTTCCTCGCCTGCGAGTCATTCTCTGTGTCTCTCCCTCATTCCTTTCTTGAGGGCAGGGGAGCCTCGTCTCCCTTCCAAGCCTCCCTCTTCCCTGGGACTCTGACCCACTCGCTCATTCTTTCTGTCATCTGCCAACTGCCCTCGGGCTCCTTGCCCACGTCCGCAAACATCCTGAGCTCTTCCTCCTCTCCCCGACGAGTCACACCTTGCTCAGGAAGAAACGTGCCTCTGGAGCTCGGGGGATGCTCTCGTCTTGAAGCGGACTTGTCCGGAATTAACACAGCCTCATCTGCCTTCTCGTGGTTAGAGTTGGACGCGATGTCTCTCTCTATCCATTACTTTCAACCTCTTTGTGTTCTAGGGTTTAACTGTGTCTCTCGGCGAGAAAGCACAGTTGAGTCTTGATTTTGTTATCCAGTTGATAAGCTCTGTCTTTCCACTCGAATGTCTAGTCCATTTACATTGAATGTAATTAGTGATATGGTCGGCTTCAGAACTGCCGCCTTGCTACTTGCTTCCTCGACTGTCCCACCTTCTCTTTGATCCTCGGTCCCTCCTTTCCAGACTTTCCTGGGGCTCTGTCTCTGCCTTTCTACAGGTCAATGCTCACAGCTGGGATCGCCTTCCTTCAGCCTGAAGAGCTTCCTCTGGTGTGGTCTTGTCGTGTAGGTCTGTGTACTGGTGATAAATTCCTTCAGCTTTTGTTTGTCTGAAAATACCTTCGTTTTTGTATTCATTTTAGAAGGATATTTTCAGTGGGTATGGAATTCTAGGTTGAAAGTTCCTTCCGTCAGCACTTCGAAGATGTATTAAATTGTTTCTGGCTTCCATTGTTCTTAACTGGAAGGCGTTTGTCATTCTTACTTCTCTTCCCCAGGAGGCAACGTGTGGTTTTCTCTGGAAGCTTCTAAGGTTTTCTCTGTATTTTTAGTTCTTAACAGATTCACTATAATGTGCCTGGGCATGGTTCTCTTTGCCTTTATCCTCTTCGGAATTTGCAGTGTTTCTTAAATCTATGGGGTGATGTCGTTTATCAGTTTTGGAGAAATCCTCAGCCATCGTCTCTTCAAATATGTATTCTGTCCCATTCTCAATCTCTTCTCCTTCCAGGATGCCAATTACATTTAAGCTTGGATGATAGATTATTTGTGATTTTCTCATATGTCCCTAAATTCCGTCCCTTTTGTCCCCATTTCTTCTCTGTCTCTGCCTCACTTTGGATAATTTCTATTGACTTGCATTTGCCCAAATTGTATTGTTGAACACACATAAACCTAACACACGAACGATGTGATGCCCCGTGTTCACAGTTAGTCTCTGTCCCTCAAGCACGCGTCCAGAATGCTGTTTTGTGTCTCTCTCTTTCTTCTGACTACACTCTCTCACATCCGTCCATCAGATCTCTGAGTTTAGACACCGAGCTTTCGGCTGTACAGTGCCTTTGGTTCCCTTTCAGAGATTCCATTTCTCTGCTGAAATTCTCCATCCTTTAATTCATTTTATATGTTTCTCCAAATTCTTTAACGTCTTTGTAAGAGTTACTCTAAAGTCCTCGTGCAATAACTTTAACATCTGGGTCATGTGTGAGTCTGCTTCTCATGCCAAATTTTTCCTCTTGATTAAGGGTCACATTTTCCTACTTCTCGTGTCTCAAAGTCTGTTATTGTCTTCTGGGCATTATGGCTAAAAGAAGTGCAGACAGTGGGGTGAGGATTGCTTTCCCCCAGAGGCATGCACTCTTTCTTCTGTTAGGCAACCAGGCGAGGTGCTGATCCCTCCGGTCCGCTCAGGAGATAGAGGACTTCTTTATCCTAAAAACAACAAGACGACATTGACAACAAAAGAGCAAAACCCCAGATCTCCTCGTCTGGCTTTCCTCTTGCTGCTTGGCTCCTACTTCCTCTGAGTCCTCTGCCGACTCAAATCCCTGTCCCCTTCCGAACCTGGGGTCTCCGTCTGCGGCCTCGGCTGTGGCTGTCGGGGCCTGGGGGGTCCCGACTCTGAGCAGCCTCCTTGGGGCCAGTCCACTCAGCACCCCTCCCCCGAGTATCCCAAACGGGCTGGGGTCGTCTCCCTCCACCCCCACCAGCCCCAGGGGCGGCCCATCCGAACGTTCCACTCTCCACCCGACTCCGTCAGAGCATGCGACTCCTCTGGCCATTGGGAGCGAGTGAGCAACACACGACTTCCGGGGACAGCCTGTAGAAGCCGGCGCCATTCCTGAGTCTCCCCCAGACTCCCTGCCATGGTGACCACGTGTTTTGGGAGGTCCCTGAGTGAGATAAATATGGGGCCCTAAGCCTCAGAGGGCTCGGGGCTCTTGGCGACCTTAGCATGACTTGACCCGGTGGGGCTGATGAGGGCCCCGTTGTCCATTTCCCAGCCCGTTGGTCTAGAGACAGAGGCGTATCCTGGTCCCTTTCCCTTTCTCCCCTCACACCCAGGGCAGACCAGCTGTGCCCTCGCCTCCCAACCCGCGATCTTTGCCGGGGAGGTTCCCCTTCCCGCACCCTCTGCAACCCCCATGCCTGGCCTCCATTCAGCTCACCCCCCTCCTGCGACCTCAGGCATCCATCACTGGGAAGACGTGACCAATCACCCCGCGACACCAGGCTCCTGTCTTTGGCCCCTGAGCAGCCGCTCGTTACAGCTGGAAATGCCGTGTGTGCGCGTGCGGGCCGTGTCGGGGGTCAGAGTCTGCTCTCTGATTGGACGGACGCTCCAAAGCAGGGGTGTCCGCTCTGCTCACTGCTATACCGCAAGCGCCTAGTGCCCACACAGGGAGTCACACGATGTGTGTTTGTTGATTGAATATAGAAGCGGATGCTCGGGGGTAACTTGCCCCCCGCTCCTGACGCACATGACCATAGTGCCCCGGGGAGTGGGCACAGACGGTGGGACCAACACCTGCTCGGGATCCGCCCTCGCAGCAGGGGTGTTCAGAGTGCAAGGCCCCATGGGGTGGATCGGGGAGGGCACTGGTTGCCCACACGCCTGGGGCAGGAGGGGAGGAAACTGCCCATCCTCTCATGCAGGGCGCCATGCCTGCCCCTTCGATGACCGGCCTCACAGCATCTCAACCAGAGCACGGGGCCCCTGGGCCAGGGGTCCCTTCCTACATACCGCGGGGAGCCCACCTGGGCCCCTGCTTCCCAGCTCAGATGCTGTCCCCAAGCCCGGGGTGACGGGCCCGGGAAGACGCCCCCCACCTCTTTCTCAAGTTTTCTCTCTGTTCGGTGCCCGCTCACATCTGTCCCCATCACCCTCGGGAATGAGTACCGTTTTGCTGCTGGGAGCGGCAGGGGGCTCCGCCCTTAGGGGTGGGGAGCAGCTCCTCACGCTCTGTGAGGGTGACCATCACCCTTGTTCCTGGGACGCCAGGAGGGGGATGAGAGTGGCGCGTCCCGAGAACGTCCTGGGCTGACCAGGCCTGTCACGACCGCTCTCACCGTCATCAGCCGACTGGTGCATGGGCTCGGGTCCAGACACTGTGGGTCCACGATGTGCCACCCACAGACCCGGGCCGCGGCTTCCTTGACGAGCCAGAAGCAAAGTCCTCCAGAGCCCGGAGAGGCCCGAGTTTCCGACTGGCCTGTCCCCACACCCCAGGAATGCTCTCTCAGCTGCTTCTTTCTGGGGACCCTCCTGGTCTGGTTTGTGGGCTCAGACCCACCCAGAGGGCGGGGCCTCCGACACGGGGGGTATGGGCGCTGACCCCTCCAGAGCTGGCAGAAACTTTGCAAAAATGAGATATTCCCATCATGACCAGTTATGACCTCGCTTTCTCTGCTCTGGACCCCTCCCCACCCCAGGCATGGCCCCTCTGGGGCCCTGTGGGAGCCACTGGCATTTCGGGGGGGCACAGAGTTGGGGCCACAGCTAGCTCAGTAGAGTGGATGTCTATACTGGCGGTTCACGCCCACGTTAGGGCAGCACATCTGGGTCGTGGCCATCCGGAAACTTCCCCCCCTCTGTCACCCCAGCCTCAGTGACCACGCCACGGGGTGAGAGAGAGGTCGAGTCTGGACGCCAGCGTGTCCGGTGGGTCCTGGTTCTGGAAACGTGTGAGCTTGGGAATGTGGCCAGAGCCAGTCTCTGGAACGTTCTCCAAACCTGACAGCTCATAGAAAAACAAAGAACACCTTGGCAGGGGGCTGCCTGTATTTGATTATCCCGGAAATGGCTCAATGTCATCAGGAAAGATGCTTTCATATAAATAATTAGAAACAAATTTTGATCAACCATGCAATAGGAGAGCCTGATTATCTTTTTATTCTCTTTTTAGGAGATTTTTTTTAACAGGAAATGCTACAACGTTATGACATCATTGCCCCATGAAGAGGCAACCTCAGTATCCAGTTGAAAGAGAGAAAAAAGGGAATTACACAGGTTTGTCAAGTGATTGATAATTTTTCTTGACTTTGTCATGTATATGGAATTTAAAATATGATCCTTTGCTATGATTTCTTTTCTCGTTCCAAATAGGCACTTTTGCACCTACATTTTGTGGTTATAACTTTGCATTCTTTTTCTTGGAATGATGCCCCAAAATGTGAAAGCTTCAGGCCCACGAAACCTGGATCTGCTGCTCTGCGGGCCCTGAGTGATAGAGCAGAGTCAAGGAAGCTTCTGGAAGGGTGGAAGGTAGAATGAGACGAGAGGGTGTCAGGAAGCCTTCCGGAAGCCGAGCCAGGGGCCCCTGACTTGGCCGTTCCCCAAGGACATGAGGGCCCGTGTCGGTGCTCCCTGAGGGAGTCACAGAGGGATGTTGCAAAGATTTAAACTTTAAAATAAATGTCTGGTATTTTAATAATGAAATACATTAGAATTTTTAGGGAAAGATGCATTTTGAAGGATTACAGATAAATGCTTTTAAAAAAACCCACAAAACTTTATTCCTCAGAGCAGGTTTAGATTCCCAGCAGAACTGAGCTCAGTACTGAGATTTCCCATGACCCCCTTCACCGCACCGCAGCCCCCCCACCCTCCCGCCCACCGCACCACAGCCTCTCCCCCCCTCCCGCCCACCGCACTGCAGCCACCACCCCCCCCGCCCACCGCACCACAGCCTCTCCCCCCCTCCCGCCCACCGCACCGCAGCCGCCCCCACCCTCCCGCCCACCGCACCGCAGCCACCACCCCCCCCTGCCCACCGCACTGCAGCCTCTCCC
>CM052898.1:189897923-189913161 GCA_028534135.1 Potos flavus | reverse complement strand
TCCAGCTCCGCGGGCGACCCGCTGCCTTAATGACCGACACGCGGCCACTCAGCAGCCAGGCCGGCCGGCTGCTAGCGCAAAGCCAGGCGGACAAAGCAGACCATTAAAACGTGACACAGAGGCTGTTGAGGCCCAGGCGGGTGAGCCAGACGGGAGGCGAGGCAGGGCACACACTCTTGGCAGGACGCCCAGCTCTCATGTCCTTGTTAGTGGGCCACGGCCCAGGACTGGACGTGTAGGGCCTGGCGGGCAAGGAGCAGATGGGACTGAGTCACAGCAGGTGAGAGGTCGCAATCCGAGGACAAAGTAGGTGACCTACATTGTCTTCAGGGTTTGTCCATCCATCTGTCCATCCGTCCATCCCCCCAACAATCCTTCCATTCTTCCATCCATCCCCCAATCCATCCATCATCCAACCATCATCCATCCTCCCCCCTTCCTTCCTTCCTTCCATCCATCCTTTTTTCCTTCTATCCTTCTCTCCTTCCACCCATCCATCCATCTGTCCATCCTTCCTTCCATCCATCCCCCAATCCATCCATCATCTATCATCCATCCATCCATCCATCCGTCCATCCATCCATCCATCCGTCCATCCATCCATCATCCATCCGTCCATCCATCCATCATCCATCCGTCCATCCTTCCATCCGCCCATCCGCCCATCCTTCCATCCGTCCATCCGCCCATCCGCCCGCCCGTCCGCCCGTCCGCCCGTCCGTCCGTCCGCCCGTCCTTCCGTCCGTCCGCCCGTCCGCCCGTCCGTCCGCCCGTCCTTCCGTCCGTCCGTCCTTCCGTCCGTCCGTCCGTCCGTCCGTCCATCCGTCCTTCCATGCATCCATTCATCACACAGTCGGTGAGCACGTGCCCTGTGCCGGGTGCCGTCCGAAGTTCTAGAGACCCAGCGGAGAACCAGCTGACAGTCCAGAGCAGGGGCCAAACCCAGGCAACCTCGGGGGCCAGCAGTGATGCAAACCAGCCGAGGGCATGGCATGAGTGTCGCCAGATAGCAATGACAATGACACCGCAGGCCTGGCTGTGCCCCTCCAGGGCCGTGGCTCTTGCGCCTGGCAAGGCAGTGAAACGACGGGGCGTGTGGAGAAAACACACAGGTGTGGGCATCCACTCCGTAGACCTAGCTGTGTCCATACACCGTGTCACCAAGGCCACCGAACCACAAACCCGGGGGCAGGGCCACGACGGTGGATTTTTAAGGCTCAGCCTGAGGCCGCGATGGAAGCGTCCATCTCCAGGGAGCTAAGGGCCCACAGGTCCTCGCGGCCTTGCTGAGACCTTGTGCCGAGAACCCGCTTCCTGAGGGAGGCTTGTGGATGGAGCGGGGAGGCAACGTTCCTGGGAGACCCAGCGCTCCCAAGCAAGCCTGGAGGCCTTCCTGGGGCCTGGCTGGACCTTCCCGTGCCCTCCCGCCTCCCGTTCACCTGGGGTCAGACACGATCACCCACGGCTCTCCCGGCCTCCCCAGCCTCCTGCCCCATGCCTGCTCTCACGGGGGTCCCCCCAAACAAAACCCTGGCTTGGGGTCGGCTTCCGGGATGGCCCAGACTAACACACCCCTGCATCGCAGGCCCGGCCCGGCTCTGACCAGAGTCTGCTGCTTCCCTGCGGGGTCCATGCGGTGGGTTGAGAAGGTCGCGGTCCTTCCATACACCGGCCTTGTGTCTCTGGGCGACCCTGGACTCTTTTCTGGGCCTTCCTTTCTAGAGGAAAGGGAGACGCTGGGCCCGATGTTCCCCAAGAACCTTCCAGCTCCCGGCAGGTCACCCCCTCCGCTCTGGCTTCTGGCCTGGGGCCCGGGCCCTGCATGTGTGGAACCGGGGTCGGGAGGGGCTCCCCCGGAAATGGGGAGAAGGGTCTGTCTCAGAGAAACGACGGCTCGCCTCAGGGCCTTCCTATGTTCTTTCCTGAGGTCTGCCTCCCTGGGGCCGGAAGGTGCTAATGCAGGAGCCCCCCAGGGCTCTGTCCTCCCGCCTCGGAGCACCCCTCGCCCAAGCCTCTCTTGAGCGCAGTCGAGTCCGTGGGACCGGACTTCGTGCCGATCGCAGGGCTGACCCTTCCCCGGCCCGTCGGCCGCCCCCAGAACCTCCCTGCTTGCCCCGCGGCTTGGGCGACTTGTGACGGCCCCAGTCCTTGCAGAAGCCGCACCCACAATAGCAGAGCGCTGCCCCCGAGGTCCCCAGACTGCGTTCCTGCGCCATGAGCCGCCCGCGTTCAAACCCGCTCCCGGGGGGACCCCGCGTGTCTGTCGTCAGAAGCTTCCCAGCTTCCGTCGGGCCGGGGCATGAGATACACCTGAGAATCAGGGTGCGAGCGGGGGAGGGGCGCGCGATGGGCACGGGGGCCGCGAGGGCGGGGGCGCAGGTCCTAGGGGTGCTGCCGCCGCCGGGGCAGGACCGTCACAGCCACTGCCCTGGCCGGCCGGCCTGTCATGCCTCGGTGTCCTCCTGTCCAGCTGTGAGCTCCCGGACCTGGACGACACGCCAGCGGCCACCTCGTGTCCCGGGGGTCGCGTCTCAGGCCCCCTACGCGTCACCCACGGAAGCGCCTCCTGGCACAGCTCAGAGACGAGAGTCCTTACGGGGCCGGAGCCCGTGCTCCTGCCCCTTTGTCCCGAGCTTCTCACCCCATGTGAGATACAGAGCCGGGGGCCGCCGTGGACACAGCCCGCCCGAAGGGCAGGAGTCGGGGTGTCGGGGCAGAGGCTCCCTCGAAGTCCAGCTGGAGGCTCGAAGCCGCCACGGCCAGACACTCCCCCCCGCCCCGGCCACGGGCTGGCACTGCCCCCCAGGACAGACAGCCCGAGCCCATGTCTCCAGACGGCTCCATCGGTCCTCCCGGCGCCTCGGGCGGGGTCCGGCTCCGCCAGGGTCCGTCGCCGCGCCCTCCTGGTGCCTGAGGACACCCGGTCCTGTGTTCGGGGGGACGGGCTGTCACCCTCTCCCCGCTGTGGACCAGGACCTCCGCCATCCGGCCCACTCCGTCCCAAAGGCACCCTCAACCCCACACGTGGCCCTCTCGTGGACACCGTCACCCCGATACGTTCCAGTGGTCTCTGGCTCGGAACCCGCTCAACCCACAGCGCATCCTTCCCGCAAATGCCACCAAAAACCCGAGGGCCATGGGCCCCCGTGCTTTCCCTCACACCCACCTGCCGGCCGGCAGGAGAGCCGCCGCCCCACCTGCTAATACACAGGGCCACTGTCCCCTCTGCCACGGCCCTGCTCCGAGCACCTGGGCCCCACTCCAGGCTGTCACAGGGGCTCCGGGAGGCATCCCCCGACCCTTGCTTCGCCGGGGACAGCGAAGATGTCCCGATCTCTCCCCGTCCGGACGCCCAGGCTCCCGTGTCTATGAGGGCAAAGGTCTGCGTGTCAGGCCACCAGCCTCTGCCCCTGCCCCCGCCCCACAGGCTTCCTCACCGCCCGCTCACACCAGCAGGGGCCCGTTAGTGACCTTGCCTGAGAAGTTTCTCCCGAAGTCTGTCTGCTGGCTCATGGCCTCCCGCCCCGAGCCCCCTTCCCCAGCGCCACCGGCCATCACACTGGGCTCTGCTGACCCCGCCGCCCGCGCCTCTCCCTGAAGCCTGCCGGGAACCACCTGCCCACTGGGCCGTGTGTCTGCGGGGAGCCCCAGCCCCGCGCCGGACCAGCCGCCGAGCCACGCGGCTCTGACGGTCCCGGCGGGTCCCCCATCCAGCCCGGCGGGGAGCAGGGGCACCTCGGGCCCCCGGGCTAGCTCAGTTTACTCTGCTTCCTTGAGCCTCGCGCACATCTCGGAGAGACGCCGAGGACAGAGACGAAGACAGACCTGGGGACAGGTCCCACGCCCTCCACGGGGGAAACAGGGGCCATCGATACTGACCACCAGAACTTGGCCAACATTCCTGGAATCTTCCTGCTGCTCCAGATGGGCTGTCATTTGCCTCAGATGTGTGCTTTGTTGGTTGCCCAGGACAGGAACCCAGCCTGGTGAGGAAGAGGCCGTGCCGGCCTCACAGAACCCTCCGTGGAGGGCCCCCCTCGCTGGCCCGCCGCCTTCGGCCCTGCAGCCGCGCTAACGAGCGTGGGGCTGCGCGCCAGGGTCTCCTGGTGGGATCGGCCGCTCTTCCGGGGGCATGAGGAACAGCACAGGGCTCTTCTGGGTGAACGAAGGGTATTGAAGGTATGGGGGCAGGTACACGTCAGGGTGGGACCCGAGGAGGGCATCCGGCAGGGGTCTGGTGTCCCGGTGGCTGGTGTCCCTGCCTCGGGGGGCCCCGTGGTGGCCGGAGCGCCCACAGGACAGTCTGACCGGGATCCCCGGGGCCACGGAGCCGGTCGGGGGGTCTGCTTGCTGACACAGGCTACCTTCCCCACCACCCCTGATCACACAGTGAGGTTGTGCAGGTCTCTGGGCTTAGCTGCTCAGCGTCCTGGAGCCGCAGCCGCCCTGGGAGCTGGGCCTGCCCAAACCGGCCATCTTCACGCCGTCTGCATCTTGGGGGAGCCCCCGAGGAGAGGCAATGGGAGCAGGGCCTTCGTGCAGGGTAGGGGGCACGCACCTGTGCACAGAGCAGGAGCCACGGACTGAGGGGGGCCCCTGAGACCATCCAGAGGGGGCTCCTGAGCTCACAGGGATGGAGACAGAAAAGGAGGCCCGGCCGAGGTACGACGGAGCCATCGCCACTCAGCTGGTCAGAGCGCACACAGGGCCCCGGCCTCCCCGAGCTGGTACCCCAGCCTCGTCCTCCTCCTTCCCACCTCGCCATCTCCAGTGTCCGGCCCAAATGCTCAGGATGCTGCCACACGATGCTCGGGCCCAGGGGTCCCCCTGCCACGTCCCGCGGTCTGCAGAGACAGCCCCATCCCTCCCCGCCCACCTTGGCCCTCTACCCCCCACCCCACCCCCCACCGGAAGCTGGCCCCCCGGCACCCTGGCGCGTGTCCTTACCCTGGAGAGTCTCCGGACCCCTGCAGTGGGTCCTCCTGTCCCCTGGCCGCCGCTCGTGCACTTGCCCTGCAAAGGCTGCCGTTTGGCCCCCGGGCCGGACGGCCAAGGCCACCGGTGACTCTGTGGCTCCGAGGTCACTCTTTCTGTCTGGGCCTCAGACGTTACAGCCTCGGGGCCCGGCTGGCCTGCGCGCGGCCTCCAGAGAGCCCGGCCCCTCTCCCTGGCGCCCACGAGCACCTCCGGCCGGGAGCCCAGGCGCAGGGGCCCCGCCGCCCCAGGATGAGGGCCTGGACGGCGCTGGCCACCTCGGACCGCTGCAGCTTCGAGCCAGTTTCCAGGGCTGACCTCTCCAGCCTGGGATCGACTGCTCCTGAGTGTGGGAACCCCAAACCCCCCTGGGCGTCCGTGTGGGGACTCTGGGGTTGCAAGCAAAGGTGCAGGGACAGGCCTCCTGTCCTGGTCCAGCCAGCTCCCCCCCCCAGAGCGCTCGCCTCTGCGGGCACATCTGCGCCCCACCCCTGCCTCCAGAGATGGGGACAGACGCCCGAGGGGCCCAGGTAGAGACCAGTGGTCAGGGCAGGGGGGCTGGAATGAGGGACCAGGGCCCCAAACTAGGCACGCATGTGGCCTGTGGGGAGGAAGGGCCTCCAGACGGGGGACCCAAGCCAGGGCCCCACCCTCCAGTTCTAAGGGGGCGCGACTGTGATGGCTGCTGGGGACACAGGCCTGGGAGTCCCCATCCTCTGTTAGGGGAAGTCACTGGGAAGGACGGTCTGACTGCAGAGATCAGGGCAGTCCCGCTGGGCAAGGCAGGGAACAGGCCCCTGGGCCCCAGCCTCCTTAACCCGCTGCTGCGGGATCAGAAGGCCCTGGGGGTACTCACCAACGCACCCCTGGCCTCCCAGAAAACAAGCCGGCAGGCTCCTGGCCTCTGTCCCCGCCCCCCAAGGTAAGCACACTCAGAAAGGAGCCAGGATCGGCATAGCGTGGAGCGGGGTGGGAGAGGAGGGGGGCCTTGGCGGGGACTGGCGTGTTAGTAGCTCCCAAGGTCCCAAGCACCCCCCCAAGGGTGGTCTCCAAGGTTGGCGATGCTGGCAGAGAGCCCTGCCACTGCGGGGGGCAGGTGGGGGTCCCCAAGGAGCTCCGAACTGTGCCCCCGCCCCAGGGTGGGGCCGAGGAAGTGACTTCACCCCACAGCGGGGGCCCAGGAGGCGTGGGCATGAGCAGGAGCCCGGGGCGGGCTCTCTTGGGGCCAGGGGCTGGGACACAGAGAAGCGGACTGGTAACGCTGGTCGGTCAGCTGGGGCAGGCAAGGGTCCGGGCTCCGCTGGCACCAAGCGCCACAGGCTGGGCGGTCTGGGCACTGACATTTCGGTCTCCCGGTGCTGGAGGCCGGATGTCCTTCCCAGGGCCGTGCTCCAGGCTCCCCCAGCCTCTGCGAGCCCCAGGGGTTCCTTGCAGGTGGCCGTATTCTCCCTGCCCTCACATCATCGTCCCTCTGTGTGTGTGTCTCTGTGTCCCAATGTCCCCTTTCTATAAGGACATCAAATTGGGTTAAGCTCACCGTGATGGCATCGTCTTAACCTGGTCATCCGCAAAGATCTTATTTCCAATTAAGGTCCCATTCACAAGTAGGGGGGGGTTAGGATATCAACATCTGAGGGGGGGGGACACAGTTCAGCCCATGCCCTGGGGGCAGGCGGGGGGAGGCTGTGAGTCTGTGGATGGGCAGAGGGGCGTGCTGTGCTGGGGCTGCCCTCTCCCCCCAGCCCTGTGCAAGCATCGCCCTGCATCTCATTTTACGAGCTGGAAATGTAATAGCAAACCCTCCTGCTACTTGAATTTCTACATCAGGACCTGGAAAGGACGAGCACCTCCCCCACCCCCCGCCGTGTCACGCTGAGCTGATTCGAGTGGGCACGTTGCCGGGTTGAGCACTAACAGAGACGCTCTTTCCCCGCCTTGGGGACAGGCATCATAATTTCACATCTCCATCTGGCCGAACATAGCCTGGAACGTTCTGACGACGAGCCAAGGGGCAGATTCTCCTTGGTTTCCTCCGGTGGCAGAGCTTTCTAGTACTGGGGGGAGGAGCCATTGAGAAAACACCGTGGGGCTAGCACTCCCTCAGACATATTTTATTGTTTTAATATAGAAATCGGTTCCTTTAAAGGGGGGGGCCACAAATCTCACGGCATGCCCCTTTTATGCGCGTAAGTGCTAATTACTGGATATTTTGTAAGAGCCTGAAAAATTATATATCTAACTCTTCCCAAGGCCAAGCATGAAAAAGCTTGTTACAGCTGTGGGGTTTTCCTGCAGGGCTCGGCCACGACACCCGGAGGGCCCCGGTGATGTGCACGGCTCCTTTCGAGCCTTGCGGCCCCAGCCTTAACAGCGCAAAGTAACATGCCCGCTCGCGACGTCCATCCACACGCGCCCTGTGGAGCCAGTTCTCCCGTCTGGCGGCCGTGGAGGGCGAGGACTATCTTCCCGCCCCATAGTGCTGGGGACGGTTCCGGCGGTACACGGTGGAGTCAGGTCGCCCGGCCCAGAGCAGATAAAGGAGGGGGGAGCCTGCAGGTCAGGCCGAGCCATCTGGAAAACCCCTGGCTGCAGAGAGATGGCTGAGGGCAATGGTCCCTCCCTGCTCCCCGTTCCTTGTCGCCTCCTGAGACCGGGTGTCTGTCCGCTATGGCCTGCTCCCAGCTTTGGACAATCCTTGGCTGGTAAATGTCTCAAGAAGGCCAGGGGAAGAACTTGCTGCCAGGTAAAACGGTCCCTCCATCTGGGGATTATTAGAAGGAGCTCTGAAACTATACGGAGAGCTACGGAGTGGAAAGTCTAAGGGGAGCCAGGCTCGTAAACTCTGAAATTGGAGGAGACACACGGCTCGGGGGTGGGGGGTGGGGGGTGGGGGGTGGCAGGCGTTGGCGTGGGTGGGAGGCTAACTTGAGGTCAGAAAGCAACCGCCAGCCTCTGCTTCCCGATTCCACACCTGGCATAACTCAACCTCAGCTCAGCAAACAAATGCTAGACTAATGATTGCCCATTGTTTGCTAGCTGGCAAATTCTGGGAGGCAAAAGGGGAAGGAAAGTCAGGCCCAGGCACCTGGGGAGCACATGGTGTAGACTTAGCAGGTTATGTCAGAACAGGAGAGAGCCATTATACATCAGGCTAGTCTAAGATCCTTGAGGCAACCAGAAGGTGGGTGTGGAAAAGACTGCTAGTTACCCCAACACCCTTTCCATCCTTTTCCATTAGTAATAAGGACCCAGCTCTTGGCTGGATACATTGTATGCAGATAAAAGACTACATCCCCACACTACGCTCTGACTGAGTAAGGAATGTCTTCTTGGCTGGAATGCAGAGGTGATGACTATCTCTCAAGCAGCCATTTTGGACCATGAGGTATCACAACCACAAAGCAATGTGGAAAAAGTCTGAATCCCAACTCTTATCTGAGCACATTGTAATGGAAACCCCTCAGTGTAGCTGGGTATATTCCGCATCTTCTCTTGCAGTTGGGTGTGGCCATGTGCCTAAAGTTTGGCCAACATCTGAAGCAGATGTGTTACATGCAACTTTCAGAAAGCGTCCTTAAACAGCAGGGCCATGCCCTCTTCTATGGACTGAACTTTGTCCCCCTCCTCAAATTCACATGTCGAAACCCTAACCCCCGTGGGATGGTATTTGGAGGGGGGGATCTTTGGGAAGAATCTGGGTTTAGATGAGGTCATGAATGTGGGTCCCAGGATGGGATTCACGTCCTTACAAGAAGAAGAGACTGGTTCTCTCTGTGCCACGTGACGACACGGCGAGAAGGCAGCGGTCCGCAAGCCAGGGAGAGAGGCCCCGCCACAAGCCACCGGTGAGGCGCCCTGATCTCGGACTTGCCGCCTCCAGAAGCATGAAAAATAAATGTGTGTTCTTACGGCACCCAAGCTGACCGAGGCACCCTCCTCCATTCCACCCGTCCCGCTGGCGGGGACGCCGGAGCAGCTGGCGTGGGAGGGAGCCTGCCGACGAGGGAGGCTTTAAGGAACCAGATGCTGATCGCTCCCTACAATTATCTCGGATTTCCGACGCACTCTGAGACAGAGCTGTAATCCCTGAACATGAATATGGCTTTTGCTCTGGTTTTCTAATGGAATAAAAAAAACCCGAGTAATTATTTTGCCTGAAAATTCTCACTCCACGGGCTAATAGGCATTTTCCTTGTTCTCACTTTCCCAGATTGGGCGGGTGTCCCCGAGGTTCCCTAACAGATTCTCATACACACAGTGGCTGCAGACAGCAGACTTGTGCACGCTCTGCCTGCGATCAAGGTGTCCCCACGGCCGCGCTCCGTCCGGGGGCTCCAGGGGAGGAGGCCTCCTGCTTGCACAGCCCCACCTCGGCCTCTGGGCCCCTCCCTGTGTGTCCCTCGTAGGGACACTTATCAGATTGAAGACCCACCCAGATAATTCAGGACGGTCTCCTGTTGAGATCCTCCCATTAATTATACCTGCAAAGACCCTTTTCCCACAGAAGGTCCCATTGAAAGATTCCAGGGCTGTGACGCGCCCAAACCTTCCAAGGGACCACTCCTGGGCCTGTCACCGCGGGTGATTACAAACAAAACATGAACGGGCTTGCAGAAGGCCATCAAGAATAAATAAGATGAAATCAGAGAGGGAGGCAAACCATAAGAGACGTTAACTCTAGGGAACTAACGAAGGGTTGCTGGAGGGGAGGTGGGGGGATGGGGAAACTGGGGGATGGGCATGAAGGAGGGCACGTGATGGGATGAGCACTGGGTGTTGTATGTAATAAAAAAATAATAATTAAAGTTTAAAAAAAGAACCACTTGATAGTGTTCTATAAATATGCAGGTGATCAAATAAGTACTCGCATTAGTATAAGGCCTGAGTGTTAAGCTTCTAAAGGACACTATTCACAAATAAAATACTTAACTCTGAATTGACCGAAATTTTAAAAATAAAAGAAAGAAAGAAAGAACCTGCAAAGTGTTAGCCGGCCTGGGGCAGCCCCAGGAGGCTGCCAGGCTCCTGCCCTCTGCTCTGAAGCCTCTTGGCCTGGTGGGCCCAGGTGTCACCTGGGATCCTGCTCAGAATCTTGACTGATCTTATGAACACCAAAGAGAACTTGTACATATTTCAAAAACAACTCAGCTCAAGACTCTCCTCTCCCCAGAAGCCTCTCCCGGGCGCGGTACCCTGGGCCCCGGGCCATGCGGCACGCCCCTAGCCTCCACTTCCTGCCAGCTCCTGGGGCCGAACCTCCACTCCAGGCCCCCTTCCTCTCCTGCCACCCACAAGCAGAATTCCACCCAGACGTCCCACTGAGGAGCTGTAAGGGGAGCCCCCAGAGGCAGCAGCTGCAGGAAGCGAAACCACACCGGGGTCACAGGGCCCCCCAGGCCCCCCCAGCCCAGGGAAGCTGGGGACCGGCGCTGCAGCAGCCCTCCCCATCTCCGAACTTCTGCAGGCCCACCTTCGGGGAATCACCCGCAAGTGGAATGGAGAACGGAGAACGCCCAGTTTCCCTCAGAGGAGGACGAGGGTGGGGAGGAAGCAGCCCTCCATCCACGAGGTCGCACTGCAACCAGAGGACCAGGGACAACCGCAGTGTCTGCAGACTTTGCTAAGCGTCCCTCTGCGTCCAGACCTTCCATTGAGAGGCCCTGCTGCACGGCTCCCTGGCTGAGAAAGGGGTACAAGGCTTCCGCGCTCTTTCAGACCCGGCGTCTGCAGGTTCTGGGATGTGGGGAGGGGCTTGTGCGCAAAGGCAGCTGGAAAGACCAGGAGGGAGAAGGGGGGTGGAGGGTGGAGGCAGCGGGGTCAGAAGACTGCAGCAAACCCACCTCCCCCCCCAACAATGGAGAAGTGACCTAAATAGCTCTCAAGACATTTGCATAGAATAGTTTGCATTTGCCTGACCCAAGCTTTTGGAACATGCAAATTCTTGGGGTGTCATGGGTAAAAGAAACCCTTTGTGAGGCGAAGCTGGGGTGAGGGGTGCTGAGTCCAGGGCGAGAAAAGGACTCAGCTGTTCCTGGAGCCACCTGGGGAGGGAAGGGGGTGCCCGCCCCGCCTGCTCATCCCAGTGCTCCCACCTTCCACTTCCCACCGGGCAGCATCAGTATGCGTGTGTGCATGTGTGCGCA
Organism: Potos flavus; assembly: GCA_028534135.1. NCBI lineage: Eukaryota > Metazoa > Chordata > Mammalia > Carnivora > Procyonidae > Potos > Potos flavus. The sequence continues at coordinate 189,902,044 of CM052898.1, read as the reverse complement.
TGTGCATGCATGTGTGCATGTGTGTGTGTGTGTGCGCATGCGTGTGTGCATGTGTGCGTGCATGGGTGTGCATGTGTGCGTGCGTGTGTGCATGTGTGTGCGTGTGTGTGCATGCATGTGTGCGCGCGTGTGTGCACATACGTGTATAGTGCCCGGAGGTCAGCTAAAATAAGAGGTGAGTGAGCTAACATAAAATGGGGAAGTTTTTGAATTACTGAAGAATATTTGCATTATGAAAAATAAGAGATTTAATGCAAACAGATACCCACTTGGAAAGAGACGGCCACCCTCCCCGGCGATGGAAGAGCAGTGCCCAGGCAGGGGACTTGCGGCTCCCGGGCACTCCGCTGTCACTGCCCCACCCTGGCCGCGTGCCCCTCCTCCATCAGCGAGCAGCCAGCAATGGCCTGGAGGATGGTGCCCAGACGTCCTCAACACCAGGCACTGTCGCTAACTACTTACCCGGATAATGGGTCATTCTGAGACACGGTCTGAGATCCCAAAGAGCCGGCCGAGACATCTATCTTACCTCAGTTCCCAACTGCAGTGGGTTGAACGGTGGCTCCCGAAAGATAAGACCGCTCAGAACCTATAACTGTGACCTCATTTAGCAAAAGGGTCTTTGCAGATGTCTAGATGAGATTGTCCTGGATTAGGATGGGCCCTAAACCCCCTGAAAGCATCCTTATCAAAGAGCAGGGAGAAGACAGACATGGGGTGGTGGGTTGGGGGGGATGCCATGGGAAGACGGAGGCAGAGAGGAGAGCTAGGCGGCACAAGCCCCCGACCGACCTGAGCCCCTGAGGCTGAATGAGGCAGAAAAGGGTCCTCGCCTAGAGCCCCAGAGGGATCGTGGTGCTACTGATACTTTGGATTTAGACTTCCAGCCCCCAGGACACTGACAGAATATACCATCCCGCTGATTTAAGCCTCCCCCATTTGTAGTGTTCTGTTACGGCTGCCCCAGGAAACGAACATACTGACTCTCTGCAGAGGCGCTACCGATGCGGGTTTCCCCGCGACCCCAGTAACGTGGTGCACGCCCCCGGGGTTCCCCCTGTCCCCAGGTAAAGGGTGCATGGCTCTGGGATTCCCTGTGTCTCCAGGTAACTCAATGCATTCCCCTGGGATTCCCCGTGCCCCCAGGTAGCCCGGTGCACAGTCACAGGGTTCCCCGTGCCCCCAGGTAGCGGGTGCACGGTCCCAGGGTTCCCCGTGCCCCCAGGTAGTGCGGTGCACGCCCAGTTCTGCACCTCACTTTGGCACTTGGCAATTACTTGGTTGCGGGTAAAGCTGCCTTGTACTTTTTAGTGGCTGCCGGATACTAATCCCACTCTCTACACGCGTGCGATTTAGTTGAGCAGCTCTTGTTTGGCAGACATGGAGGCTGTTTCCTGCCTTTGACTATTGTACGTAAAACTGCAATCTATACCCTCGTGCAAATGTTCTTTGGCACTTACGTACGCATACCTGCAGAGAAAATCCCTAGAAATGGAACTGTTGAGTGTAAATATTATAAATGTTGTGAAAGTGTCCCGGCAGGAGGTATACCAAGTTGCCCCCCACCGGTGATCTGTCAGAGCACCTTTCTCCTACAGTCTGACCCGCCGTGGGCTTTCACACGGTTTCGTCTTTCCAGTCTCGTAGGTGTCGGTGGTATTACTCTCCATTTCCAACTTGTACCCCCCTCTTCTTCTCTCCCTCTTCCCCTCCCCATCTTGTTGTTCGTTTCAGCTGGTTAGCTTTCGTAGGTTTAAGAGCGTTTGTATTTCTTTCTTTGTGAGCTGTTTTTGGTTTTTGCCCATTTTCCATTACTTTGCTGGTCTTCATCACATTGACTTATAGAACCTCATTACATATGAATAAACTTAGAGCTTTCCCCGGGACGCTGCAGATTCTACGTTTCCTTTCTCACTAGTCTCTCGTTTTTGTTTATGGTGCTTTCATTGGGGCCAGGATTTTATTATTGTCGCTCTTTATCGATGCTTTACATGGCTTCTGAGTTTGGGTTGACTTCAGAAGACCTTCCCCATCCTGAAACTACTCTGTTTTGTCCTCGTACATTGGTAGTTTCTAATTCCGCAACTAAACCTTTGTTATATTTGTAACATATGGAGGTTTACAGTGTGAGGTAGGGATGTCATTTTATTTTTTTCCAGAGAACTATGGAGTTGTCTCAGCAGGAGCTACTGAAAATCCGACTTCATCTCGTCAGTAATCAGTGTCCCATGTGTTTGAATCTGCATTTGAGTCGGCTTCTGGGTCCCAGAGTCTGTCCCATGGCCCCCGTCTATCTCGTTGGCCGGCGTTCCAAACGTTCCAACCGTATAAGCATTACAGGTGTCTGGTAGGGCCCCTGGCCTGTGTTAAAAAACAAAATCCAATGGAGTCAATTTTGAAGGTCTGATTGGCTTCCTCCAGGGCCCCTGAACCCGGCTGCCCGCGGTGTAGCAGGCAGAAAGGAGCCCTGAGGAGCTGCACAGACAAGAGACTTCCATGGGCAGGAGGGAGCGGGACGAGGACCTTACCCGGGAGAGCACAGGTTAGTTGGGCAAGGTCACCCGCCTTCAGGGGACCGCGGGCTCGGCCAGACAGATGACCTTGGGCAGGGTCACCCTCCTTCAGGGGACTGTGGGCTCTGCCAGACAGATGACCTTGGGCAAGGTCACTCTCCTTCAGGGGACTGCAGGCTCTGCCAGACAGATGACCTTGGGCAAGGTCACCCTCCTTCAGGGGACTGCGGGCTCTGCCAGACAGATGACCTTGGGCAAGGTCACCCTCCTTCAGGGGACTGCGGGCTCTGCCGGACAGATGACCTCGCTCGTGCCCACCAGGGGACTCCTGATGGATGCTGAGCTCCCACTTCTGGGAGAGGCTGGAGATGTAATTAAGTCTCAGTTTGGTGACCTGGGGCTTAGCACAAGTGACTCCGTTTGCGGCTTGTTGTCTTATTTTTGACACCTGGTATAACCTTCTCTTTCAGTATTTCCCTAACTACTCACCTGCTTATTTTTTCCAGGTGAACTTTAAGATCAGCCTAGCTAGTTTTTTTTTTTTTTTTTAAGGTTTATTTATGTATTTAGGGGAGGGGGTGGGGTGGAGAAGGGTGGAGGGAGAGGGAGAGTCCATACCGAGCATGGAGCCCGACGTGGGGCTCGATCTCATGACCCTGAGATCACGACCTGAGCCGAAACCACCACTCAGACACTCAACTGAGTGTTCAACACAGGCGCCCAGCTTGGCTAGTTTTAAGGGGAAAAACCTGTTGATGTTTCATTGGTGTCGTAATAAATTCATAGCCTGATTTCAGAAGCATGATCCTTTTATCCTACCGACTCTTTCTAGCCAAGGACAGATTCCCTTTTCATTTCTATTCATTCATTCATTGGAGACAAGTGTTGTAGAGTTTGCTGTCCACAGTTGCCCACTCCTCTTTCACTCGTTACCACGTATGTATGTGTTTTGTTGCTGTCGTAGACAGGATATTTTCCCGTTACACGATCTCTCCCATTGGTGTTTGCACCACAAGGAGGTCCTCCTCAGTGGCCCACGGGCGTCTCGGCTGGGTTCCTGCTCTGGGTGGCTGTCCCCTGGGGGTTCTGTGGGGTCCAGGCATGAGCCCTTCACCTGCACGCCGCCCTCTCGTCCTCACGCCCTCCAGACGCGGGTTAAACAACAGGGACGAGGCTGGCTTTCATCCGGATGCTTCCAGGTTTTGCTTGTTCAGCACAACTCAGGCACTTTGGTTGAGATCTGCTGAATAGGCTTTTTCCATCATTTGAATAATCCATATCCTTATGAGTCTGACCTTTTTTTAAAAAAACACAGGTAGGTGCTACTTCTATCAAATGTCTGCCTCTGTGGAGGAAACCTCATGAGCTTTCTCTTCTGCTCAGTGAACATGGAGATCTATTTTCAGAGGTTTCCCCATCTCAGACCATCTTTACATCCCCAGGTCATGGTTTATTGGGTTTTACGCATTTTTGCACTGACATTTGTTCATGAAACGGGGCTGCGGTTATCGCTCTGTGCTTTACCTCACTGGGTTTTGGTGTTGCTCCTGGCTTTATAAAAAGAATTTGGAAATGTCCTTCCTTGTCTATGCTTTGAGGCCACTGAGG
>CM052898.1:189877575-189897423 GCA_028534135.1 Potos flavus | reverse complement strand
TGGGTGGCATGAGGCTCCTCAGAGAGGTGGATGGCAGGCGGGAGCCCCGCAACCCCACCCCACGGGACCAGAGTTGGTCCCGCGCACCCCTGCTCCCCCTGCCCCCCCTCCCCCTCCCTGCCCTGCATCCCAGCAGAGGGCGGATGGACAGGTGCACAGAGGGGTTCTAGACCGACAGACACCACGGAACACCCCATACGGCAGAGAGCGATCCCCAACACAGACAGCGAACCATCTCAGAGCCCCCGGATTGTGAGCACGGACGGAAGGGAAGGGTTAGCCGGCCGCCTGCTCACCGACGCACTCGGCCCACAGGCGTTTTCCCGGACCAGGGTGGAACCCGCTGAACCACCCTTCTCCGCGGCCCCGAGGATCCCAGCGGACAGAAGCCAATCTATTTCATAAGGAGCTTAAATGGAGATTTCCTCTCCAAACCTTTGAACACATTTAAATGTCGGTCTATTTTTACAGAAGTTATATAACCTTCTCTCTCATTCATTGATGCTACGTGCTTCCCCATGAATGGTATTTCTATTTAGGGCAGAGTTACTCCTGTCCTGCCGGGAATAAGGGCTCAGCTCCCCTTTCAAGGGCTGAAGCCACGGACGAAGGCCTCGGGGTCTCCTGGGGAGAAAGCCGCACGGACGTGAAGCCGGCTCGGGCGGAAAGGGCCTGCCCAGCCGTCACTTCCCCAGGCCCGCAGCTCCATCTCGGCGGTGCCCTCGCCGCTGGCTGGACAGTGGTGCAGACAGAGGTGGGCCATCCGACACTCCCAGCCCGGCCCGGGGGCTGGCATCGCCGGCCACAGCCCTGGTCAGGGAGGGCGGCCCCGGCCCGCCTGGGCCTGAGGATACATTGCGAAGAACGATCTTTATTTGTATCTACCTGAATGTGAACGCAAGGGTCCGGGTCCGGCAAGACCCAGACATCGATACGCTCAGACCTGACGGATGTCCCCACTTTAAGTCGCACGTGGGTGTGTGGCTTTGGTCCGAGGCAATGCTGACACGCGTGTAGCTTCACGTGGCGCCCACACTATCCCGCCCCAAGGGTCCCTCGTGCGGCCCCTCTGTAGCCCCCACTGCAAACCCCCAGCGTCCACCACCCTGACCCGTCCCTGCGATCGCCTCGCTTCCAGAATGGCTGGAAACGGAGTCGCAGCCTTGGAGACGGGGCTCCTCACGTGGGAAGGCTCTCCGAGGACCCGGCGAGCGGTCGCGGGGGCGGGGCGGACAGCGGGCACATCGGTCCCTCTGCCTGCAAACACGGCACCGAGCTGATCACCACCACGGGGTAGGGTACCGTCTGGATTGGGAGCCTGCAAACGTGTTCCTCATGCGAACGTGAGAATATAAACATTTTTAATTAATAACATCGGCGACACGGGGGGATGTTCCCTTCTTTTCTTTGAGTGGCAGCCGGCTGGGACGGCGTTCTCATGGAGACCAGCATTCGAAGATGATTCAAGCACAGTCACAAATGCGGGTCTCGTTTTTAGCTACGGCAGATTGCCCACGGGAGACGGGGCGAGGGCATTTTCCACAGGCAGTGGCCTGACCACGAGGACGGGTGCCTGGGACCCAGAAGTCGCTTGGAGACGCTGCCCCTTCCGACCAAGACACGTTCGGGGATGGGGGCTGCTTGATCCCACGTGCCGGCACCACGGGCCTCACCACTGGGACAGGGCGCATCGGGGTCCAGGGTCCGATCGGCTCCCGGTCACAGCCGAGTGGTCACTCCAGGGAGGCTCCCAGGGGGAGGCCTTAAATCCAAATGAAGGACCACGTTGCCAGGACCTTGGCCATTATCTGTCCTCTGGGTCAAGCAATGAAGAAACGGGACTCGTTACGTAATGGCGCTCCCTGGCTCCCTTGGGCGGGCTTACCCCTCCTGTAGTTCAAACAGAAGGAAGAAAGGGACGGTCTTTGCTCTCTCTGTGTGCAACGTGGCTCGGCCGCGTTTCAGAAAGTCCAGAGAAAGGAAAATACAGGTGTTAGCAGCCGCTGAAAGCCTCGCTCGTCAGGGTGCGCTCAGTCTAGCCCGACGGACACTTGCCGTCTGCGGAGTGCCGCTGTGCTGAGCGTGGGCCAAGCCGGCTGGGCGCCTCGGCTCCCAGCTAAAGGCCCCCCGCCAGGAGGCACTGCGCCCCACTCGGAGCGGGACCAGCCTGGGCTTGAACCACCACTCTGGGATCTGCAGGAGAGCTTTCTGAAGCTCGATGGCGAGCCTGTGCCCCAGACAATCCACCAGATCTGCATGTGTCCGAGAGCGGCCTAGGTGCTGGAGTCCCCGGAGGTGCGAGGTCACGGGGGACGCGTGAAGATGCTCTCTGCCTGGCCGCAGAGAATGCGCTCAGCCCGGCGGGAGGAGACCGGGGCGACCCGAGTACGAAAAGGACCACAAGGAAGGCACAACGATGAAGGTGCCTGTGGTCGTGTCCCAGGGTTTCCAGAACAAATTACTACAAACTAGGCGGTTTAAAAGAAAGGGAATTTCTTCTCTCTCAGCTCCGGAGGCCGGAAGTCTGGAATGCAGGTGTTGGCCGCAGCCGTGCTCCTTCCGGAGGCTCTAGGGACGACCCTTCCTGCCCCTCCCAGCTCCTGGGGCCCCCGCCCCGGTGTCCCTGGCTGTGACCCCATGTCTCTCGGCTCCGTCTTCTCCGTGTCTCCTGGCGCCTTCAGACTTGGCCCCGTTAGCCACACACATCATGGAGTGATGTTTCTGACGCGCTGGGACTTTACGTTGAATAGCACAGTTGCGTGGCATTTAATTCTTATGTGCTGAAAGCTAGTTCACTAATAAACACGAGGTGCCACGTTTCTGAGACCCCGTTTTGGTCTTTAGGTGCATATGCAGAGCCTGGAGGATGGGGACGTCCCCTCCAAGAAGCCCCGCCTGACCCTGGCCCCGAGGGTTTGCATCGGTCCCTGAAGGACCAAATGGCCTGGAGGAGGACAGCTGCGACAGGAAGACGAAGCCGGAGCCGCCCATGTCCCGGCCGCGAGGCGGCCTGTCACCTCGGCTCTGCCGGCGTCTTCCTCGCCTTCCTCCCACGCACGCAGCGTCTGCACAGTGCGGTGTTCACGCGGAGAGCAGGGCACGCCGGGCCGCGCGCGGGTGGACAGCTCGCTCGGGGAGTGCGCGGGACTTCCGGGGGGGGGGCAGGTGGCTCCGGGCACGGGGGGGGGGGACCCCACCTGTCCCGCGTCTGCACCTTCTCTTCGGGGCGAACCTTCCAACCCAAAGCCGCCCCCTTACGTGACCCTCACCTCTGGAGAGCCCTCGCGAACGTGACCCCATTTGGGCCCCAGGTGACCCCGGGGAGAGCCGCGTGCGGGGGTCTCCCTCCACACGGTGGGAAGGGAGGTGGAGCGGGACCCGCAGTCTCTTCCCTGGCTCCTTACTCGCTGAGTCCCTCCGCGTCCCTCGGCCACTAAATAGCGCTTTCCCGGCGAGCTCGCACAGCCGGTGCTGGCTGACATGTCCTCCCCGGGGCATGTCTCTGGGACGGTCCCCGAGCGTCGGGAAGACACTTGTTTAAGGGTTTCAGGAGGATGTTTATGGGGCCGTGTGTGAGAGCCAGCGTCTCTACAAACTTCCATTCCCAGCAAAAAATTAAGCCCCTGCGCGCCCTGGAGGGGCCCCGAGGTCCTACGGGAGCCACTGCCAAGGCAGGTGGGCTTCCAGAGGCAGGTGAGGGATGGGGATGTGGGATAGGACTTCCCTTCGCCCGCGGTGCAGACAGAGGGAAGGGGGCAGCTGCCTGCCTCCCAGGTGAGGGAGTACGCCAGCCACGTCGGCCACTGCCGTCCTGTGATGTGCAGAGGAAGAGCATGGCCGGGGACGGGGCCTGGCCCGGCAGAGACGGCTGCTTCTGGCCCCCAGAACCTGAGAAGGCAGGAGTGCATCAGAGAACATCGCTCTCCTTCCCCTCGGCCCCGCTTCTGCCCCCCACCCTTGGCTCCAGCATCTTTTGTCCTGTCCCCAGTGACCCTAACCCCCTTTCCCTCCCCGCTCCCGATCCCAGGACTGAGCCCCTCAACCTGCTCGTGGGAAGGACATGGACCCTCCCCTCTGCCTCCGGGGAGGCCCCGGCCAGCGGGGACCTGTCCCTATGTGAGCAGTCAGGGGAGAGTGGGGGGAGGGGCACCACGCCTTGCGTAACCGCACCTGACCCTGACATCAGATTCTTTGAAAAGGACCCCCCTTAATCAGGAAGAAGCCGGCAGTGCCTTGCTCGCCCTCTCCCATCCGCTCCCTGTCTGGAAAGGACCCCAGGCCCGCCCCCAGCTAACCCATTCCTTCCAGGAGGGCCGAGGTGGGGGGCCCGGGCTCGGGCCGCCCTGGGGGCTGTGGCCTGAGCCGGCAGCCTGCAGCCCCCAGAACACAGGGCTGAGAGGGACGGCCGTCGGCAGCCAAGGGCCATCCAGGAGACCCTCGATCCGGCTTCTTACCCCTCCAGCTTCGTGCAGGAGTCCTCACTCTGGACCAGCGCTCTGTCAGCTCGGCCTCGGCCCGTGGCCCACAGAGCCCGCACCTGCCCCAGATTCACAAAACTGGAAGAAACCCCCCAGGTTTCAGAATTTCAAAGGGAAAGCCTCTTCCCTCCCTCCCCGCCCCCCCTCCCCCGGCCCTCATTTCCTCCCCTTGGATTTCCAGCTGCGGGAAGGAGGGGAACCCAGCAAGGGGGGGAGACAGGGGAGGCCGGGAACAAGACCCGACCCTGCACAGTGAGCGGCCAGGCCCCAGACACCCGCCCGCCCAGCCTGAGCCCCCCGGGGAGAGCGAAGGTGGCTTCCTCCAGCTCAAGCGAGTGGCTCGCCAGGCCTGAGAGAAAGCGGCGTGGGTGGGAAGGGAAGAGGTGAGCGAGCCAGGCCGGGGAGGAAGGTTCTCGAGGCACAGCCACCAAAGCTAACCAGCATCTCGAGCCACTGCGGGCCCGCGGTCCACAGACGGTGACAGCCGGCACCGATCGCGCCTTGACCGCCTGCCCACTCGGCTCTAAGCCCTTTCCCAGGTCCTGCCACTCCGCACGTAGGACAGCCAGAGGCAAGCTTTGGGTCTCCAAATACTTACCGAGCTCCAAGCCTGTGCCGAACACCCCTCGCGCGTGGTGTCGGGGATTCCGCGGCGCAGCCCGGGGCCCACGCGTGCCAGAGCGGCCGGGAGCCGCCGGAGCCCGGACCGGAGCCCAGGAGTCCAGCTGCTTGGCTCGCAGACTGCTCCCGCGGGTGGGCGGCGCGAGGGGCAGCCTCCTCCGCAGAGCCGTCCGGATCTCAGGGGTGTTTGCCACCCGCGGCCGAACAGACCAGCGGCCCGAGCCCACCTCGCTTTACCTCTGCACGTGGGCACCGTCTCATCTCACGTGGGCGCAAGGAGCAGATCGTGGGCACAGATGATAAGGCATTTGGAGAGGGAGAGACCACATTTGCGTAACTGTTGTTACAGTATCTTGTTGTAACTGTTCTCGTTCATGATTAGTTATTGTTGCTAAACTCTTGCCGTGACTGATTTATAAATTAACCTCTACCACAGGTCTGCATGGAGAGGAAAGAGCAGTACACCCACGGTTTGCCGTTATCCGCGGTTTCAGGCAGCCACTGGGGGGCTCGGAGCAGATCGGCGGGAAGCGCCGTACAGAAAAACACTTGGCAAAGTGAAAAACGAAGCGACCCTCGGCTCCACGCTGGCCGGGAAGAGGAGGTGGGGCCCGGCCCGAGACCCCGCATCGGGGAGCCACAGCTTCTCCTGGGGGCCCCACTCCCGAGAAACCAGCTCACGGCTCCTGGGCCAGGATGGGTCTTGGGAGCCCCATGAGCAGCCAGGGAGACAGAAAAGCAAGTAATTGGCTTCAGCGCCTGCTGGCAAGGTCGGAGGCTGAAATGGCTTTGGGGACCAACCCACAACGTCCATCCACAGAAATGCCCTGAATGCAAAACGGTCTCTGCCGGCAGCTTAGCTGGGGACACCCCAAGTTTCCAACACACGCAAGCCAAACTCCACGGGTTGGCTTTACTGCTTCCTTTCTAGTATTCTCTGAAGGAGAGCCGATGCTGGGTATTGCAAAGTCGCTGCCGACCCTGAATTCGAGAATGCGGAACCGTCGCTCCCGGGGGAAGGGCAGTTGGGTTCCCGAAAGTCTCCGACCACATTGTCGTCGATCAATCCACACGGGACCTTGTTTGATGCGTGCTTCTGTGTAAAGACACCTTATTTCACACATGCCGTTGACCCGTGAACACCGGCCTCCTGGCCGACGGCTCAGTCACAAACCCCCGAAGTAGGCTCGTCTACACCCGCGTTTTCTTCGTGAGGCGCATCGTAGCACGCCAGACCGCACTTCCCACTCAGCCACGGGCCATTTTAAACAGCGAGATCACAGGCAAAAAGGCACGAAAATGCTAGAAACACAGTACTAGATAGACAGCGACCCGAAGAAGGCAGAGCTTCCCCTGGTTCGACCCCGGGCACGCGTGCCTCAAATGTGTCACCTGTCTGTGAGTGTCCGAGAAGACTGAGAACGTCCGGGGAAGCTCCAAGTGTCGATGTCGAGGGGGCGAGTAAATTCTAGCGAATAAGAGGATTCCCAAATACGGAATCAGCAAATAATGAGATCCGGCCCCATGACCGTCTCTGTGAAGTCAGCCCCCACCTTCAGATGCCCTTACAGACGGTGGGGGGCCCGCCTGGCTCATGTAGCCCCTCCCCGCTCCAGGAGGGACAGGGTTGTCTCTCCCGTTGGATCTCCGCTGTCGGTAATTCTCTCTCCCTCCTTGTGCTTCGGCCTTGCGGCTGGAGCTCCCCTCGGGGTTCCCGGGAGGCTGCCCCGGGCCGGGGTCTTCCCTGTACTCACCTCTGTGCAGGAAGGGGATGAGGCTGGGTCCTGGGGCTCACCTGGGGGGCTGCCCCCCTCCACCCAGCCCCACGGGGTGCAGAGGCCTGGTGCGAAGCCGTGGGGCATCTGGGGTTTGCCACCACGCCGTGGGAGCCATGCCGTGGCCTTCTGCGTGGGAATGAGGAGAGAGCCAGCCTCCACGAGCTCCGTGTCTCCCAGACCGCAAACCAGCATCTGGAGAAATGCTCCACTTCCTAGGGAGAAAATCAGACGGTGGACCCCCTCCTCCCGCACCTCTGAATTTAACAAAATAAGGAAACCAGCCCAACACGCCTGGCCCGGCCGGGCCCCTAGGAGGACGCGCAGCCTCCCGGCCCTGAACGGGTCTGTTTCTCGGACGGCGCTCCGAGGGAACCCTCAGAACGGGACCCTGGGCGATCATGGGAATGCACTCTGACGACATCTCCGGAGAGCCACACGCTGTCAGCAGGACCCTGCTTGGGCAGTCCCACGCGACGGTGGACGGGGGACAGACCTGGGGGTCCCCTAGGCGGCCGGATCCCGAATCGGGCATACCAGGCAGGGTCTGTCCGAGACGGCAGAGCTCTAGAAAACCGGGATGGGCCCAGGGAACAGTGGGCTCACACGGACGCCAGCACCGTGAGGGCACCCGCGATGGCCATGGAGAAAAGCTGTGGCTGTCTCCAGTGGCAGAGGGTGCTTATTTTTAAAACTAAAACTGTTGGACCTTCATGCTCATTTTGGGTTTGGGGCCTTTGTGGCCCCGTTCTGAGGGATGCTGTCTGAGGGGACGGATGCTCCGGCGCTGGAGACCCCTGTCCCTCGGGCCGTGTCCTCAATGACAGCACCTTCGACAGCCCCGAGGGTCAAGGCAGGCAGCTGTGGACGGGGGCTCCCTCCCTCCCGACCGGCCAGTTAGACACCCCTGGTTTTTGCTTGTGCTCTTTCTTCACTCTGCAGCCCCTTTTCCTCAGGCAGAAAAAGACAGACACTCCATTCGGCCTGTCGCACGTTCCAAACCGCGTGCGTCCGTCTGCACGGGCCGGGCTCCAACGGGGCCGCGGGCTCCTGTCCCCAGGACGGCGGGGGCGGCAGGGGTGGCGGGGGCTTCCAGGAAGCCGGGGCCCCAAGGGAGGCCAAGTGGCCACCAGCTGGAGGGTAATTACAAGGCCATCTGCCTGAGGGGACACTTACTGGAGTTTCCAGGAAATCTCTGCACAAATAGCGACTTCAGAGAAGAAGAGGGAAATTGCCCGCTTTCCTTCCAGTGAATTCAAGCCGCGAGGCTTCAGGCCCAGACAGCTGCTTTCCCCAAACAGGTCTGCAATGGCTTTTCAGGCTGCGTCCCCACCAGCTGACTTCAAAGCGACAGGCAGGGTCAGGATGGCTGTCCTCGGGGAGGGGACAGGCGACAGGTCAGAGGGGACAGGCTCCCAGGACCACGGATGACCTCTGTCCCTCTGCCAGCCTCCGAGCCGCGCCCCGGCCTCCCTGGCTGTCCCCTCCTGTCTGATGGTGTCGTGGGGGGCACTGGCCTGCGGCGGGGGGCACTGAGAGGCCAGTGGCCCCAGGTGGGGGTAATACGGCTGAGGTGAGGGGGGACGTGCCATCTCATTTCTACAACACTGCCCCATTCGGAAAGCGGGATGTGACTCCTCACTGCTCACCGGGGCCCCCGGCCTCGCGGCCCCACCTGCCGGGTTCTCCCCACAGCCCCCCCTCCTCCCCAGCTCCCCGCAGGGCTCACCCCCTGTGCCAGCTCCTGGCCCGAATCCTCTCCCTTCCCAGGGGGCGGCTCCCTCATGGAGGAAGGGGATTGCTGGAGGGACCAGACCCCAAGGCCCTCCCTCCCCTGGGTGCATCTCTGCCCACAGGTGCCCCCATCAGGGGCTCAGGCTCCCGGGCGGCCGGGGGAGGGATCATGGGACTCACGCATTCGTGGCCTCATTTACGCATGTCCTGGAAGTCCCACGGGTGGTGTCAGGGGTCTGCTGACGTTTGGGGGTCAGCAGTGCTGCCCGTGATAGCTCCTGGGTCGCTGGGGCCCCAGGGGAACCCTGGACAGCACCCACTCTTCCATTACCCAGAGACGTGGGCCCGAGGTCCTGGGGCCCGCTGAAGCCGGCATTTGCCTCACTGCCCAAATGCTGTCACCAACTCCCCCAAGGAGACCGAAAGGCACGGCCATGCCCGCCCAGGGGTTCGTGGCCTTTCGAAACCCCCTGGCTGTCTCCCATGTCCCAAGGCCCAGAGCTGCTCAGAGAAAGCCAGCCACCACCGCACCAGCCCCAGGCCGGCCCTCGAGACTCCGTGCCCAGCCACAGAGGCGTCCACGGAGCCTGTGGCCTGCCCTCCGCGTTAGCAGGGGGCCCAGGTGAAGGCTGTCGGGGTGAGGGGCCCCAGAGTCCAGGGACCACTTCCACCTGCAGGAAGGGGGGGCCCCGTCGGGGTGAATGGGCACATCCCACTGGCAGGCACTGAGGTCACTGAGTTGCTGGCTCTGGGACGGGGAGAGAACAGGGTCTCCGGGGGGCCTGAGGCTGCAGGAAGGATCGCCCGCGAACGGTCAGCCGGCGAAGCCAGGAGGGACGTGCGGAACGGCCGGGGTCACCCGAGCCAGCCTCCCGCCTGCGGCCCTCGCCGCTTCCGGGAACAAGGGGCGAGGTGCCACTTAGCAGGAAGCGGTTCTGGTGAGCAGAAATGTCCCTGAGATGGGAACAGAGGCGGAAGGCGAGCTTACAATCTGGAGTACCCATTGAACTCGAAGTGCTTTGGGTCGGACTGAGCCCGGAGCCAAAATGACCAAAGGTGAAGGAAAACAGCAGATCTCAGGCCTGGAATGTTTGAAAAACAAAAGTGCACAAAATAAAGGCCACGGCCCTTGGGATTGCCGGTTCGTTCTCTGAACTCCAGGCCAACCGCTGGTTTCCTCGAGCAGCTGTGGCGCTCGCCAGCCCGAGGCGTCTGCGGCCCGAGGACTGTGCTCGCTCCACCGGACGCCCGCCACCCGATCGCTCTCCCCCGGGGGGCCTCGGACTCGCGGGGCGCGGGCTCCTCCCACAGGCCCTGCTGTCAGCCCCCGGCACTCGGAGAGAGAAGCCAGACAGCAGAGGGAAATAAAATAGGGAGACTTGTTAGAAGAGTCCAGTCCTGGCTGCCTTCAACATCACTTCTCAGCAAATGAGTCCGATCCACTGGACTTAGAAAACAGAGTCTTAAGCGAAGGTTTTGAAAGTAATGTTTGCCTTAGGGTGAGGTCAAGGGTCATATGCCTACAGCTGGGCGCCTGAAGCCACAGGTTGTGCGGTTGTGACAAAGGGACCCCAAACACAGAAGCACAAGCAAGACAGAGCCTCATCCTTCAGCCACACGTCTCGGTGTTTGCTCCAGGGCACGTGGCACCCAGCTCCTCCTGTCTGCTGCTCTGCTACCCTCATAGCCCAGGATGGCTGCTCCAGCTCCTGCCTTCTCATCTCGTTTCCAGGCGGCCCGAAGGGGCAGAGCAGAGGGGAGGCACGGAATTTACCTCTACTGGCCCACCCGGGACTCGAACTCATGCCTGCTGCTCACAGTCCACGTGGCCTCGCCAGGCTCCAGGGAAGACTGGAAGGTGCGTCCAGAAAGGGAAGATGGACACCGGGTCCACGAGAAATCTCTGCCATTCGCGCCCAAAGAGAGCTGTTCCCTGTGCCGCGGTGGCCAGCGTGTGGCTGTGGGATGGCGGCTCACTGTTGCTCACTCACGCCCAAGCCCCCGGTATGTGCCAAGAAGTCACGAATTCCTTCCTCCTGCTGCATTGATGAAACCGTGAGAGAGTCATCACGGAGGTGATCGAACTCTGCGAGAAGCAAAGACACGTCACGTGCTGCCTCCAGAAGCTTGCTGGCCGGGGCAGGGGTCACACTCTGACTGCGCCCGCAGCCCCCAGCCCCACAGTGAGGGAGCAGGGGCTCCGGCCGCTGGCCCAGACACGACCACAGACACACCCCCGGCCCCCAACGGCCCGGTGCCTGCGCAGAAGGCGGCTGGGAGGGGGCGGGGCGGGGCCTCCGGGAACCCACAGACTCCGGCGCCTACAGACAGACAATGAGAGGCCTGGGAGTCGCGGCCCCCCAAGGGGCCTAACCGGCAGCCACCGCAAGAAAACCCCTGCGTGGCCCTTCCTTGCAGCAAACAGAGTCATCTGCGGATGGCCAGCGGGGCCCTGAAGCAGGGACACCGGCCCCAGAACCTCCGCCTGTCCCGGGGGTTCCCGGCTTCCTGTCGGGGGCGGGCCGTGGATGCCAGAAATGGGGAGGGGGCACTCTAGTCCCGATGGCCACTGAGAAGCACGTCGGAGCACCCCGGGAGGAGGCAGGAGGCCAGAGCTGGCACTGGGTCTCCCAGGGGGACTGGCCGGGCGCCCACCTTGCAGGACATCTCACAGTTTGTCCCCAGAAACGACGGCAATAGCTCAGTCTCCCCAGCAGCCCCCCAACAGCGCCCCCCTCCAACATTCAGCCCACGGGCCTGTCTCGTCTAAGCAGAGTTACTGGTCGTGTCTGCAGGGAAATTAATGAAGTCATGACAAGTAAAACGCTCGGGGCAGGGACAAAGCTTCCGGAATCTTCCGAAGTCAACCAAAGTAGCCCCAGTCCCAGAGGTGCAGGGAGGTGCCTTTCTCATCGAGGGAGACCAGAGAACCACCCTGGTCGGCAGGAGGGGGAGCGCTTGGCCGAAGGAGCAGAGCAGTGGGTTCTGGAAGCAGGGATCCCGCCCCACCCGGCGTCCTTGCCCACCCCGCCCTTCGCGATCACGGCTCGCTGGTGGGGCAGCAGAGCCGTTGGGACGGGAGGCGGGTCCTGCCCCAGAACGCAGCACTGAGGTGGCCGGTGGGCTGCTCACCTGCCCGGGGCTGGGCTCCGCGGCATGAGCTCAGCCGTCCCAACAGCTGGTGCGGCAGCCGATGCCCTCCCCACTCGGAGATGACACAGCGGGTGGAGAGGCGGGGCCGTGGGGCCCGGCGCGGAGCGTGGGCAATTTCACAAGAGGCAGGAAAGGAGCAACACCGCCAGCTTTCCAAAACGGGCACCTAATTTCTTCCCCTCCATTCCCCCGAACTGTCTTGTCCTAAATCTTCTCACCAGCAGGCTGCTCGGCCCCAGTGGCCGCGTCCACCCCACCGAGGGCACAGAGGGCCTGGCACAGCCTGGAGGTTCCCTTCACCTTGACGCCGCACGATGGGGGTGCTGGGCGCTGTCTTCCGCCGCCGCCGGCCCACAGAAGGCTTGTTAGCTTCTCCGTGCCGCTGCACCCCCGTGGGCACGACACAAAGTGGGGCGAGGGCACCTGATGTCCCAGCGAGCTCTCCCTCCAGGGCACAGATGAAAACACCTGCGCGTGGCAAGCCCGTCGGCGAGCGTGAGGGACGCACGTGGAAAGCGGCCCCCATGTGACGATGAGCTCCGGCGCCCTGGGAGGGGGTCTGCAGGGGCAGTGGGCCAGCAGAGGCCGGCAAACAAGACCTTCGGCGTGGCCGTGGATGCCAGTCAGCTGGGTGCTTGCGCACGATCCACCTGCACCCCCCTCGTCTGCCCTGGGGAGCCTCCGGGCCGCAGAAGAGGAGCACACGGGGAAGAGCTCTGACGTGCTCCCCACCCCGGCCGGCCCCGCCGCTGTCCTCGAGGGGGCCACAGAGCATCCACGGTGAGACTCCCTACGGCGGCCAGCGTGTGACCTTCACCGTGTAACTGTCTAGTGACTCACACGGTCTGATCTAAAGCCTTCCATTTGTCAGTGGTGTGATCTCATCTGAGCAAGGAAACATACCCCCCCCCCATTGGAAATTCTCTTGGGTGCAGTTGGCATCACCGCGTAGTGTAATATCCTTGTTTTGTAGTGGAAATTGTCTTTCTTGTATCAGGGATCCCAGAGCATGCTGAACGAACATGGGCTTTTCCTCCTTCCGAATGCACGTGTACCTCATGAACCCCAGGGAACGCGGCATGCCCAGACAAATGGAACTGGGAATAAGGACCTGAGGAGTGAAAGCTCTTCACTGGGAGAAATATTAACAGGAAAGAGATTTGCATCGATTGGGAAATCACGGCAGGCTGCATAAGATTCGACTTTCTCCGGGTGGGTATTGACTTTCGTTTTCTTCTTAGGATAACTGCTGAGAACTCAGCCTCCGCCTTCTCACGGAGATGACTTTTCCGTCAATACATTTGGTTCTTTTGATCTTTTTTCCCCTTTCACAGAGGAGCTGTTTTTTCCCCTGGCTGGTGGCAGGTGCCGGTTAAGACTTTGATCCGTGGCCCGTTCCCACCCCTGCCCCTGCCAGAGGCAGATTAACTCAGTGGCGGGGCTGACAACCGCAGGCGCGAGGGCAGAGCCGGCCAGAACACTAATCCTCCTTCCGTTAATTGAATCAACACTGCCCTCGCCAAGCCCCGGAGACGAGAGCATGAACCCCGGGCCCCTGAGCGCTCTCCGGGGAAGGGGGCACGTGGGTCCCTGCAGCGCGGCCTGCCGCCGGAACACCAGGAGAGGGCCGGCCCGCACTCATCTCACACGTGAGGACAGGAGTAGGGGAGGCTTGGGGGCAGGAGCCCAGAGCAGAGAAAGCAGCAGGTGTGAGAGGGAGTGGGGCTGGGATCCCAGCACCGGGAGGCACTAAGCCTGGTGAAGGCTGAGCCTTGCCACGCTTCTGAGCTTCCAGACTAGGGCAGGACCTCTTGACAAGGTGCAGAGAGGACAGGCAGGGCCCAGCCTGGAGGAGGCGGCAGAGGCTGCATGAAGGCAACGGAGCTGGGGGCTGAGAGCTGGCAAGCGGGAGTGGAGCGCGAGGATGACATCAGGGACCTGCCTGCGAGGTTCACGCAGGGTCATCCCCCCAGCTCCCGCCAGTGGTGGGGTTTTTACGTTTAAGAAGGCAGAGCTGAGCCCTCAAGCAAGCCAAGCATTTGGGGGACCCTGAAAGGGAACAAGGTTCTCAGCCAGAATCAGAAATTGAAGGTCCAGACTCAAGTCTGGACAAGGCAGAGCAGCCAGGAGATACCCCTTCCCCAGCCGGGGTTCTGGGCATCGAAGGCTGGGCAGCGAGACAGGCGGAGCCGGCTGCCGCACGCCGCGTGGACCAGGGAGCCCGCAGGGGCAGGCACCCGGCTGGCGGGGAGCTTCTCTGCCTGTAAGTGAAGGCTGAAAAGAAGCTACAACCTGCAGGGGACAGATAGCCGCATCGGCTGCAGTCCCCACAGGGGAGGAAATCCCGGTCTGCAGTGTGACCTAGTCCTGAATCGGGAACCCGAAAGAGGCAGCTACAAAAGTGTCCACACGGAGGGCAGCAAGGCGGGGCAGGGGGAGGGCGGGGGGAGCAAAGCTGAACAGAAAGCATCAACTCAAGATGAATTGAAAAGCTAAACTCTGAAAACACATTCGAAAGACGAATGCCATGAAACCCAGCCCAAAAAGTCAACAAATGGGAGAAGCTGAAATAATAAAGCAATCAAAGAAGACATTATAAAATTAGATATGTTTGAAACCCTCAGACATCAGTAAACAAACCAAGGAGACAATCAACACAAAACAGAAAAAGACAGGGAAGAACCCATTAAAAATACTAGAAATGAAAACCATGGCCATAAAAATTTTTTAAAACCTCAGGGAGGAGAATAAATGCTGCATAGAAGAACTAATTTGTGAATTGGAAATTAGCAGTGAAGAACTGGCCAAGAAAATAATACAGAGATATTAAGAAAATAATTTAGAGATGTCAAAAGGGAAGCATGAAGGAAAAGTTCAGAGACATGGAAGCCAGATAAAGAAAAGTTGGCACATACTTACTGGGAATTCCAATTAGTAGAAAACAGAGGAAATCCACTCAGGCACCCAGATTCTGGGGTAAACAATGAGTAAGTGGCTCAGAATCTTCAGAATTGAATCCGCGATCACTTGGATAAACAGGGCTCACCACGCACCAGACAGGATAAATAAAAACAAACAAAAATCTTAAAAGCTACGGGGAAGAAATACAGATTTCCTACAAAGGAGAAACAGTTAAGCTGCCAATGAATTTCTCATCAAGAACAAGGTATGCCAGGGGCACCTGGGTGGCTCAGTCGGTTAAGCGTCTGCCTTCGGCTCAGGTCAGGATCCCGGGGTCCTGGGATTGCACCTGCTTCTCCCTCTCCCTCTGCTGCTCCCCCTGCTTGTGTGCGTGCGCGCACACACAAGCTCTCTCTCTCTAATAAATAAATAAAATCTTAAAAAAAAAAACCATGTGAAGTGATCGCCACGACGTGCTGAAGAAAAGTTACTGTCGACCTGGAATTTTTATACCCAACCAAACTATCCTTCAGAGCAAAGATAAACGAAAGTCATTTCAGGAAAACATAGACAAGGTCCAAGGCCATTCACTGAAACTCAATGAAAGAACTGCTTCGGGCTGTACTTCCCCCTGGACTACCTCCCCCTGGAGCCGGGACTCCAGCCTCCGGCCGCCCCTGTGACCCCTCTCCTGGCTCTGCGATTTCTCAGAGGAGCCCCCGCTTCAGAGCCCATGCCCCCCGCCCTTCGCGTGACCACCGCGTCCTTCACGCGGGAGGGCTGGAGTGAGGCTTGGCGCCTGCGGGCCCAGAGCAGGGAGCACTAGAGCGGGAGGTCTGACCCCTGCACCAATGCGCCAGGCATGGCGACAGCAGCTGCAGGGAGGCTGAGCCCGGCCTGCCCCCCACGTGGCCCGACGCCGCGGCTGTTTGCCAAGGGGCTCGCCTGGGCCTCAGGCACCGGGATGGGGTCCTCCTCTCCGCAGCGGGAGCTTACCCTGAGATCTCCCCACAGCCCTTCAGCCTCAGGTCGCCACTGAGACCTGAATGTCCCTTCGGGGTCACATACAGTGTAAGCGTGTAGCGGGTCGGTCCCTGACACCCCACTGGAGCTGGATGATGGGGCCCGAGAAGCAGGGAGGTGGGGTCTCCGGGGCAGGAGAACGGATGCAAGGTCGCAGGAATGTCCTCAGGGCCCCTCTTTCTTGTCCTCTACTCCCCTCCCCACTGCTGCGGGGGATCCCCCCCAAAGAGAGAGCACTCCCTAGGGAACAGTGGGCCCTTCCCCGCCTCCTTGTCCCTGAGTGCCCAAGGACACGTCTCTCTGTCCGGTCCTGGCTCACTTCAGGTGGACAGGGTGAGCCGGAAAGACCTCCCCTGGGATGGGGGACTCGGGGACAGGAGAAGCCCTGGGACAACTGTCGAACGGAAACCATATGCAGACTCAGGGAAGGACGGATTTCATTCTGGGGACAGCAGCGGGGGGCTGGGGGACTGTGGTCACAGGGAGACCCCTCCCACCGCAGAACCTGCAAGCATCCTCAGAAAGGGCAGACAGAATGGGGCGCCTGAGTGGCTCAGCGGGTTAAAGCCTCTGCCTTCGGCTCAGGTCATGATTTCAGGGTCCTGGGATCGAGCCCCGCATCGGGCTCTCTGCTCAGCGGGAAACCTGCTTCCCCCTCTCTCTCTGCCTGCCTCTCTGCCTGCTTGTGATCTCTCTCTCTCTGTCAAATAAATACATAAAATCTTTAAAAATAAATAGATAAATAAAGGGCAGGCAGAAGGAGGAGGGGTGCGAGGGGGTGGGGGTGGGGCCCAGCGGGAGGGCCTCGGGGGCGGCAGCATGGCTAGTCTGGGCCTGTGCATTTGGAGGTTCCCTGGGGCCACATGGTTCTGGGAGGTGCTCCCAGGAGGGACAGAAGCTTATGCAAATCTCAGAAACTGGCAAAGCCTGGGGAGCCTGAGGGACCGTGGCCCCTCAGGGAGCAAAGCTCGGGTCCCATAAAGCAGATCCAAAAGCCCCGTGGCGATGGAGCGAGAGGCCCCTCTCCCGCAGGGAGAGTGCTGGACCGAGTGCACCCCCAAAACGCACGTGCAGAAGCCCGACGCCCCACCCCCGATTCTGCGTGCAGATGAGGCCTGTGAGGGGCGGCAGAGGGGAAGCGGGGCCTTGATCCGTAGGGCTTGAGCCTCTAGGAGAAAAGGGAGAGACAAGGACACAGTGACGACACAGGAGGACACAGTGAGCCAGGAAGCGGGTCCTCACCAGACCCCGGGGCAGTGGGCACCTTCATCTCGAACTTGCAGCTTCCAGAACCGTCCAGGCTGGGCATCGTTACGGCAGCCTGAGCAGACCCGGACAGCAGGGAGGGGGCCAGGAGGGATGGTCCCCAGGGCGGTGGCTCTCTCGGAACGCTGGAACTCCCCGCACCACTCAGCATCACCGCTGTCCCCAGAGAAGCCCAGAGCAAGAGATGACCTTGGCCTTTGCAGGAAGGTGCAGGTGATCTCAGGTCCGCGGCTGGGCTCAGCAGCTGTGAGCTCCCAGACGCCAGGGGGAGGTGGGGTAATTCCCGGGAGACAGAACTGTGCACTCCGGGTGGGAGGAGAGGTGCCCGGGCTCCCCGGGGCCCAGCGCCCCGCAGGACGACGGCTGGGGAGGGTCTGGAAAGCCCGAGACAGGAGTCACTCCAAAAACTAAGGATGAGCGCTCAGCCCTGCGTCTGTTACTCCTCTTTTGCACAAAACTTAAGTGGGTAAGCAGTTTTATACAGCACAAAAATGAGCACTCCTTGCATTAATGTAGAACTAACGGCTGTTGGGAGAAAATTTAGGGCTAATGACTGGAAGGTGTAGAAGAAAAGCTTTATGGCACTATCATCACATTACAAACGCACTGTTTGGTCCTGCCAATGCCAGCTTCCCTCCGGGGCTTGCAACTATGGGGAAGCCCGGGAAGTAGGGGTCCCAGATGCTCCCTGTACTAGAGAATAGGCCACCTGCCCCCCACCCCGATGCCCGGAGAACACATGGGTGTCTCCCTCCTGGGGCACCAGAAGCCGTCCCCTCCCACCAGCACGCGGGCGTCCCTGTGCTCACCCCCGGCTGCTGGGGGTCCCACCTGCCCAGCCCAGCTCCTTCTTGTCACTGCTTCCTCTTACACATCCTTGGACCTGACACGGACGTTCCTGCCCCTTCTCCTTCTCCCTCTCCCTCTGCCCTCATCGATCGCCACTAGGAAACGCTACCGTCAGCAAAGTGACACCAGGAAATCCATGCTTCAGAGAACACGGCCATTGCGGTGAGTTCCCACATCTTATTTCAAAGACGGTCGGAGTGACAGGAAAGGCTTTGGACTGCAGCCCTCCCCCAGCGCCCCTGCCCGGCGTCTCTAATCAAAGCCCCACGCTGCCCCGCCGTGGGGTCCGGGCAGTAATGCTGTGTTTTACGGTGCGGTCTGGACAGCAGTCCCCGATCCACAGGTAAATCGCGGCGTGCAGGCGCTCTGGGAGGCCGAACAGAGTTCTCCAGCCCGAGAAACCGCCAGCTGTCGTCTGGTGGCTGGGCATGGCAGGTGGCGGGGGGATGGAGCCCTTGTGGGGGCAGGAGCCTCAGAGCACGAGCAGAGATGCCTGGGCAGGTCCTCCTGCCCCTATGGATGAAGGGACGAGATGACAAGTGGCCTGGCATCAGGGCTTTTCCCAGACCCTGTGCAGGCTGAGCTGGTCCAAGAACCGGGAGCTCCCCGGCATGGGGCAGTGACCCCAGCCCCTTCCTCTGCCGTCGAGGTCAAGAACTCAGCCCAAGGGAGGCACGAGGAGGAGGAAGCCTGAGCGGCAGTGGCCTGGGGCCAATCCCGAGGCCCGGATGCCCACGGGGAAGGGCTGGCTGCAGTCACACTTGGGGATGACATCCGGACATGGGAGCATTCCCAAGAACGGCTGCACCCTGGGAGCCCACGGGGCTGGGACCCTGAGCATCGGAACCGCTCTGCCCAATGTTCCCTGGGGGCCACCATTGCCCTTGTTGAGGACTGCCAATGTGAAGAATTCTAGAAGTCAGAGAACAAGGCCACGACCCGAAGGACGTGGGCCAAGACTTCAGAGAGAATGAGTGCAGAACCCTGAGCCCAGGAGAAGAGGGGTCGCCTCCCCAGCAGCCAGGGAAACACAGACCAGGGGGCAGGACTCAGTCCCCGGGAGAGACCCTAACCCAGGGCTGTCGTGCCCCCGCCACAGCTCGGGCCCTGGGGACACGGACGGCCACACTCACAGCAGCACTGTCTTTAAGAGCCGTGAGTCAGAAACCACTCAGATGGCCAGCAGCCACAGAGTGGGGGGACTGGCTCCCGGGTCACAGCCCGGAACACGACACAGGCGTGCACACTAGCGAGTGACGGCCCCCAAGCACCGACGAGGACAGACCAGGTGGCCGGGGGAGGCAAGACGCTCAAGCCAGACACAGCACCCGGCTGGCGTGACATACCCAAGCCAGGACACCCGCCCCATGAGGTCGGGGGGCGCGCGCCCCTGAGCAAGCACCAACGCCCGGCAAGGCAATGAGCATCGCACGCCGGCAGGGGCAACGTCAGGCCTTGGGGGGGGTGATGTTTTGTTCACTGTGGGCCCCCGACACCCCAACAGGGCCCGGCACACACCGGGGACTCAAAGAGGGGGTGACACGTGACCACAGGGGACACACAGCCACTCCTACGGTTCCGCCGAATGTTCTAGCGCTTAGTCTGGGAAGAGGCTGCAGACTTCAAACCGTGCGTGTGAGTACAGCCTCTATGCGGACCGTATACGTCACGATAAAGTGTAAAATTGTATAGGGGCGCCTGGGGGGCTCCGTGGGCGGAGCGTCTGCCTCCGGCTCAGGGCGTGATCTCGGGGTCCTGGGGTCGAGCCCCGCATCGGGCTTCTCCCTCTCCCTCTGCCCCTCCCCCTGCCTCCCTCCCTCTCCTTCTTTCAAATAAATAAATGAGATCTTTAATCATAATAATAATAAAATAAAATTGTTTTAAGTCACAAACACATTAAGAAAAACCGTAGCGAGGGTGAAGTTGCTCAGTGCACTTCGGATGTGGAATAATGAGATGGTTTTAGCGCAGACACAGACAGATGTATCAGAATGAAACGAGGCCAGAGAGTTCAGGGAAAAAATAATGGAATCGTTACTTTTTTCTTT
>CM052898.1:189814772-189877075 GCA_028534135.1 Potos flavus | reverse complement strand
CCACCCGCACCCAACCCCTCCCCACCTCCAGGGCTGCGGGAAAAGCGGGTCTGGGCGCCCTGCGTTCCAGGCCCCCGCCCTCCCAGCTTCCCCCTGACCCACGGTGCCTCGGTTTTCCAGCACTGTGAAATGGGTCCATCAGGCGAGCTTCTCAGAGTTGTGCGACATTAAATTCCAGCGTCCAAGCTCTGGGCTCACACGCCATTGACCTGCTGCCGTGCCATGGGCTCGGCCCTTCTCCTGTCCTGCCCCAGGCGGGAGCACAGCTCAGATGTCCAGAGGCCCGGTGGCCCGCCCTCTCGGACTCCAAGTCTGCACCCGCCCCACCCGGGCACCCCTGGGCCCCAGGCCCGCCTTCGCCTGCACTGGCCTGGGCGCCTTGACCTCCAAACAGGCTGCAGAGACCCTGACCCCCCTGCCCACCTATGGAAGCAGCGGGGTCCCCACTCTGCCCGCAGCAAAGCCCTCAGCTCCGGCGCGGCCTGGAGGGAGTTGGTACCGGTAGTCCCGCCGGCAGCGGCCCTTTCCCCCTCCAGCCCCGGCGCCGCCTGGCCGCACCGCCTTCTCCCCAGAGGGCAGGCCTCGGGGCCCGGCGCCTCCACCTAGGCCCACCCGCCCAGCAGCCGGAGAAGCCCTGCCCGGGCTGGTGCCCACGGGCGCCGTGAGCTCGCGCCGAGACAAAGAACACGTGAATCAAAGGACGTCTGATGGGATTTGAAAATGACGGGATCCTTCCAACTCTCTGCTTTTGAGTTGTCGCCTTCGGACTCCATTCGCGTCTTCGGCCGTGCCCCGCGGGAGCACAGATCAAGTGTCAAGTGGGGCATCACGCCCGTGTCAGGGCAGGGATCTGAGACCCGCAGGCACAGAGCCGCCCGGCCCCGCCCTGCGGTTTCGGGAGCCCGGCCCTGCTCGTACACAGATCCGCTCTGAGAAACGGCCGTAGGTCACCAGGAAGGTCAAATCATGGGGTAGGGGAGCATGGCCGACAGAGACCAGCCAGAGCAGGGGACCCCCGTGGGTCCCAAGGGTCAGAATGAGCCGTAAGGGACGCCGCCCCGACTGCTGGGAGGGGTCATCAGCCTCGGCTCCGGGCACCTCGGGTCACTCATGCTGGGCAGGAAAATTCAGCCCATCCTTGAAGGAGGAGGCGGTATCCTTTGTCTGGCCTTGAGAAATATCCAGAAGGCAGGAACGCCCTCCCTTACACCTCCTACATGTGGCCATCCTTCCTGCTCACCCCCATGTCCTCGAGTCATTCTCCCAGAATCAAACACACACCTCAAGGACTTTCTGTCCCCAAACTACCTTTCTCTTTTCTCTCTCCCATCGAGAAAATGTTCCACTCCCTCAGACCTGTCTCACCCAGCAAAGTGTTGGGAAAAATCAGCAGGCTTCTTTTCTAATTCATACTCAAGAGTGAATGGTTGATGGGGCCTGCCAGAACCTGACAACCTAAATGCCCCTCCAGTTGGTAGAGAATCAAAATAAAGCCAAACCCATGGGCCTTGCCCACACGTGAGAACCACCTGAGGGTTTTTACAACATGCCTGTGGAGGCCCAGAGGAGGAGAGGTGGGGAGTTGTTCTTTCCATAGTAATCCCCAGGGGCTTGCTGAGCTTCGTGAGCAGACGACCACACGGCCTCCACAATACCTACGGAGCATTGCTCAGGCCAGGCTCTGTCTGAGGCCCTGGAGGAGACAGCAGTGGACAAGACAGACCCAACCACTGCCCTCACGGGGCTCATGGTGTGGGAAGGCCTGGTAGGCAGCCACTGTGTGCTGGGAAGGCCCCGCAAGCAAGGGGGCTGGGGGCCAGGCAGGAGGGAGCGAGCTGTGCTCAAGAACACTGCAGCCAGAGGAAACAGCATGTGCAAAGGTCTTGGGGCAGAGGGGGAGTGATCTGAGCTGCGGGCGAGGGAGACGTGGAGGGCCTTGTAGTCCTGAGAACCAGCTTTCTTTCTCCTTGGAGTCAGACGGGGCGTCGGAAGATGCTGGCCCCGCTCATGTTGAGCAGGACTGGGGGGTTCCTTGAACACACCCTCGTGGTGCTGCCCGTGTTCCGGAAACACCTCCAGAACCTCCGTTGGATCTGTCTCGGCCTTGTGTTCTGACAGCGAGACTACGGAGGACGAGTCTGGAGAGCAGGCCATCCCTCCCGGTCTGTCGTGGGTGCTCAGGTGTCCACAGCGCGTGTCCGGTGTGGACCGTGAGGGACCCTTCTTGGTGGCTGGAGCGTCACTTCGGCTGCTGGGTGGACACAGGCAACGGGAGGGCCCAGGTGAAGGAGGTCCCAAGAGGTCAGTGTCTGGATCCCATCTGACAGATTTGGAAACTGAGGCAAGAAGCCCAAAGCTCCAAGCTGGGACTTGGCCCAGAAAGCAAGGCCCCCGGCTTTCCCGCCCCCCCTGCGTCCTCCCTCAGGGGCCCCAGGCCTCGCCCACAGCTCCCACCCCTCTTGTCCCCAAAGGGCCAACAGCACAGACTGACCCAGCTACAAACCGCCCCGGTCCCCTGGCTGACGGGCCCCAGAGGAGGAGCCCCCGTGACAGCTGCGGGGAGGGGGGCGGGGGCAGGGCGGCTTCCTTCCCCCATACCCCCCCCCCACAGGCACACAGCTCAGCCCTGGGGCCTCCTCCCAGGAGGGGCAGGGGAGGGAGGGGAAGTCCAGGCGGGAACCAGAGCTGCAGTGACCCCCGTCCCTCCGGGCCACCGGAGCTGATCCTTCATGAGCCCCCCTCTGCCGGGATTCCCCCGGGGACAGAAGTGCTGAGTGACGGCCCCAGCCCAGCAGCCCTTTCTTCACCGGGGCTCTCCCAGCCCCCACCTGCCGCCCCCACCGCCAGGGGCCTTGGGGACGTCTCTCCCCGTCTGAGCCATCCGGCCGTCCCAGGTTCCGAGGAGGAAAGACCCAGCCGAAGGAGCCCCAGGAGCTTGAGGGGTGCAGCGAGGGCTCCCCTCCCCCAGCCCCGCACGCACACGCGCGTGCCCACACACGCACACACGCACACACACTCGGTCTCAGCCGCCGGGTGCAGCCTCGAAGGTTCCCCACCCTCTCCTAACCTCGACCAGTGTCTGCAAGGTGGGGCTGGTGAGAGGACCCGCCTCCGGGGCTCGGACGGGAAGAGCGTCCGTGCGGGGGCCAAGCCCAAAGCTGGCCGGCCCAGGACCCCGACCTCGGCACCCTCACTCCCTGCCCCGCCCCACCTTCTGCCGGGGATCCGTGCTGCCGGGCGGCGGCATCGGGCCCCACAGCGGGGTGTGCGTGAGCTCCCCCACCCCCGGGCTGCTCCACAGACCCCTTCGTCCTCACCCCATGCTGTGGTCTGAGAAGGCAGAGGCCCGGGATGTTTGGGGCCCCCAGCGGTGCCGTGTCCCTGGGGGCTGGTTGGGGAGGCGGGTCGCCGCCCCCCACCTGCTCGGTCAGAACCTGCATTTACGGACGGTCCCCAGCGACGGCAGTGCATTCTCACTGGAGAACCGCTGTCTGGAAAGCTGTCCGGGCGGAGGCCGGGGCCTCTCAAACTCAGGAGTGCAAGCTAGGGGCGGGAAGGGCGAGGAAGCCATCTGCCCACGGAGGCTGAGAAGCAAACCGTGGCACCAGACCGTGGCACCAGACCGTGGCATCACGCCGCGGCCACCCGCAGGCTTCCCCGGGAGCGGCCCCCAGACAGGCGGGGGGAGGGCAGATCCCCCCCAGCTGTGGCCTCAGGTCCAGGTGTGGCTCAAGGGGCGGGACCCTGAGACAGGAAACAGGAAGTAGCCACGGGGTTGCGTGGCCGCGGTGGCCGCGAGGCTGCCCCAACCCATTCACGCCGGCGCTTCCATCCCCCTCCCGTCCCTGCGGCCCTGCGGGCGGAAGGTATCTCTGGCGGAAGGTATCTCTGAACGCCCCCCGGACCAGCACTCCCCGGGGACCCTCAGCCGTGCAGACGGCCCAACTCCGGGCACAGACGGGCGACTCCCTGGTTTCCAAACCGGAGGTCCTCCTGCCCAGGGCGTCACCGACTCCTTCAGGGCGTGAGTTTACTGGTTTGCCCTAAATCACAGCAGTTACTGAGCGGGGAGAAAGGGGCATGAGGGGGCCTGGCATGGCGAGCTGGATGGCGGGCCAGGCGAGCTGGGGAAGAGGAGCCCTCCATGCCCCGTGGGGCACTCGGCAGGAAGGTCCTTGGGTCGCTGGCATTGTGGCTCCGCGTCCCCAGCTCCCCCACATTCAGCGTGCAGGAGAGACACTGCCCCAGCCACATGGGGACCCACCAGGGTGCTCCTGCCCCCGTCCCCGGCTCCCACCCCACCACGCAGACCAGTGCACTGAGCAGAGCACAGCCAGGGGCACGAGCGCTAAGGTAGGCTGGGGCTGCGGGGGGGCCCGGAGAAGGAGAGAGAGGTGCCCTGGTGGGTGGGGCCGGGCAGGAGAATGGGATGCGGGCAGGTGCAACCCCTTGCCAAAGAGGGACTGTGGGTACCCCGTTTCCATGCTCCCCACTTTGGAAGGTAGAGCCAGCACCGCTGCCCTCTGGGCCCCCCCACATCCTGGCCCAGCCACGGCAGCCACGTCCAGGGTTGGGCTCCAGGGCTGGGCTGCAGGGGCCCAGGCCAAAGGCAGGCTCAGCCCCTCCCCTGTCCGGCCACACAGCGGGGCGGGGGCCTAGGGCCAGGAGGGAAGGTTCCCTGCTGTCCTGCTGCAGGTCCTGAGCCGGCCGCCCCCCCCAGCCACAGATCCACCCCCGCAACACCCCCTTCGCCCCCCGCCCACCCCTCTGCAACACCCAAGTCCTCGCGACTCAGGGAGGAAGCCGTGCCTGGGGAGCACGCAGGTGCTTCTGCAACCCTTCCCCGCCTTCCCTAACTGCAGACCCCACAGACACACACAGACACAGGGAGACCACCCACCCCCGGCTCCCCTCCCCTCCGGGGTCTCCCCAAGGGGAGCAGCCCCCCATGACCCACGTCCTGGCTCCGGCGTCCTCTCTGAGCTGACGAGGGCTGCGGACAGAGACGTTTCAGGAAGCTGGCTGGGGGGGGGGGTGCCCCGGGTTAGTGGGGGCCCAGATGCCCCTCGGCCCGCCCGGGCCTCCCCACACGTTCCCCGCCCCCAGAGCCCCAGGCCCAGCCTTGGGGTCCAGGCGCCCTGAGCGAGGACCTTGCTGGGGGCAGGGCAGGGGCCGGAACCCATGACTGAGTGGCCTGTGCAGGAACGGGAGGCTCGGCAGCCCCTTGGTGGCAGTGCCTGGGCCAGGTCAGCGTCTGTTCGTAGGTGAGTCATTGATGGACAACAGACATCGGGGCATCCGTGGGCGGGCAAGCATGGGTTACCATAGCAACGTCCAAAACAGAAACACAGACCGCGAGCGTTAGAATCTGGGCTCGGCCCTGGGCGCGCCGGAAGCGGGCAGCCCCGGCCTCAAACGGTCCCCAAGAGATGCGTCCAAATTCCAAACCCCAGACCGTGCAGATGGGACCTTATTTGGAAAAAGGGTCCTTACAGACGTAATCCAGGTGAGGGTGAAGATGACATCCTCCTGGACCCTCTCAGCAGCTGGTGTCGCTTTGAGAAGAGACACACGCAGGGAAAGACGGCCATGTGACAGTGGTGGCAGGGACGGCGGGGACTTCGCCACACCTGGGTCTCCACGGCCACACCTGGGTCTCCCGAATACGCTGTGGTCCTCAGCTGTGGCAGCCCCAGGCAGCCGTGGCCGCTAGACACAGTCGCCGGTCCCGGGACACACGTTCGACCGTGGCCGTGGGACGGTTAAGAGAGCGAGGATCAGACTCAGGGGGACACCGCTGGGATTCCCATCCCGGGCTGCAGCAGCCCCCGGTAGGTCCCCGTGAGTGAGCCAGGCGTGCACTCGGCATAGGCCGGCAGAGAACCCCGCACTCCCCGTTCTCAGCACCAGAAGGAAATCAGCCTCCAGGGACGGCGCTCCGGGCCTCAGCATCCGAAAGCTGCTGGCGCCAGTGTGGGGCCTCCAAGTTCTCACAGGTGCGTAGATGGCAGCGGGGGGCGGCCTGTCGCCCGCCCAGGTCCTCCAGGTCTGATTGGTCTCCCCCTGAAGCCCTGTGCACCCCAATAGTTAGGGATCAGCAAACCCACCCCTCGGTGTGTACCAGGCTCTGAAGAGGCCCTCGCTGGCCAAGGAACACTGTGCCTTTGAGCCAGATTAATTTTTTTTTATTGATTTCTCGCTCCCGGTGGGGGAAAGGCACAGCGCTCCCAGGCTCTGGGGAGCTGAGAGCTCCACAGAAGAATGAGCCGCCCCTGCTCCTTGCAGCCCCTCCTTCCTGGTGACCTTGGGGTGCCCTTGAGCACAGCGCCCCAGCCTCTCTCCTGCCAATCTTCAGCACCCGAAGGCAAGCAGGTGCTTCCAGCAGTGCAAAGAATGTCAGGTCTCCCTAAAAGCTCCTTGATAGAAAAGGCTCTGCTGACCAGCAGGCGAGGGGGAGGCTTTTCCTCAAGGCGGAGACACGGGTAGGAAGTGTCTTTGTGTGAGTGCGTCTTTCAAGTTCAAGTACAAATCAGACGCAGAGGGAAGCCGGTGACATGAGAGGCAGGAAACAAAGCTGGGAGGTTGGCCGCGGCTGCTGCAGGCGGGTGTGCATGCACGTGAACACGTGTACGTGTGCATGTGTGTGGATACTGTGCACCTTGTGGGCCTTGAATGCACATGTGCACAGCCGTGTGTGTGCGTCTGCGCCTGTGTGTTTTGTGCGTGCACGTGTGACGGCGTTGCGTGCGTGCCTTCTGCTCGGTTCTGTTCTCACCGCCGCAGCCTGCACGCGGGGGCGGGGCCTGCCCCCTCCCCAGCCGCTGCAGCACCCCGGGGCCTTGCAGGAAATCCTGCGGCAGGGTCTCCAGCCTGGTCGTCCCCACGGCGGGGGAGCTGGCCCTGCCGGGGGCCACACAGGAGCGGCGTCTCTGGCCGGGCTTGGCCCCTAAGCTGAGTGGGGCTCCCCTGTGCACCCCGAAGGCCAAGGTGGGCGTGGGCTGGCCGGCACATGAGCTGCGGAGAAGAGGCCGCTGCCCGGAGGAAGTGGGTCCTGACCTCGCCCCTCAGCTCCCTTTGCAGCTGGGGTCCCACCACTGTGCGCACCTCCGGCCCTCCTCGCGCTTCCGGGCAGCCACGGGCAGCCTCTGGCTGGCGAGATCTGTGACCCCATGGCCCAGTCCCCCGAGTCAGGCTCGTGGCTGCCCGCCAGGGCTGCCTCCCCTGCCGAGGGCATCCTAGGAGCCAGGGAGGCAGAGGCGGGGGAGGGCTGAGGCTCTGCGTCATTCCGCGGGAGAGGCGACCCGGCCAGAGCCTCGGGGGACCCGTGGCCCAGCGCTGACCTGCCAGCCGGCCAGGACTGCGCCTTTTTCAAATGATCGCACAAACAAGCCAATGAAACCACAACCCCTGATCCCTGTGCGGCCTGTTGTGTCTCCTCACGCGTCTCCCATGCGGGACACCGGGGCCCTGGGGTCGGGGTGGGGGCTCCCAAAGCTCCCCGTCACCGGGCCCAGGCCCTCTGCGCAGCTGTCTGCGGCTGCTGCCGGGGCTGGAAGCCTGAAGGTGACCTCTGGGACCAGCGCCGTCTGGCGGCCACGGCTGTCCTCTGCTGCCCCCTGGTGGTGGGTCCTGGGATTGCAGGCGGCCGTGGGGACCGCCAGGGAGCCCCGGGACGGAGAGCAGTCTAATACCCAGAGGGCTTGATAAATCTGCCCGCAGCCACACAGCAGGCCGCCCCACGGAACAGGACCAGCCTGGCTTCCTCAGTGCCTCCTGGTCACAGGTTGGGCAGCACTAGGATACCCACCGTGCAGGGGTTCTGGGTCCCACCCTGAGGACAGGGGCTGGCGGGTCCTCACCACGGCCATGTCAGCCGACATCACATAGACTCCGGGCAGGGACCTCGCGAACCACTGTCTTCCGCGGAGTCCCGGGCCAGCCTGCCCGACGCCGGCCTGGAGGGAGGCCTCTGTGACGCCGTCCGTCGGGCAGGGAGCCCAGCCCCCCACCCCCCCGGGCAGCCCACGTGTGCCAAGTGGGGGCCGACAGCCAGCACAGGCTCCCTGACCGATGGCGGGAGACCCCAGGCCCCGGGAGCAGTGGAGTCGCCAGGGCAGCCCACGCAGGGAGGCGGTTTCGGAAAAGGCCCCTTGGCCAGGGACTCAGGACAGCTGCCAGTGCGGCCAGCATCCGAGAGGGCAGCTGGGGGCCCAGGAGCAGCCAGGCCCCAGGCCTTCTGTGGACAGCCTCAGGCACGTCTGCTCGACCCTGGAATCCCAGGGCCGGCTCCTAGAGCACTTAGCAGGTTCATGCCCCCAGTTCAGACAGAGGCCGGGCGGACAGCTTCAAAGGGAGTGCCCACAGTGCCCTGTCTTGGGAGCCGAGCAGG
Organism: Potos flavus; assembly: GCA_028534135.1. Taxonomy (NCBI): domain Eukaryota; kingdom Metazoa; phylum Chordata; class Mammalia; order Carnivora; family Procyonidae; genus Potos; species Potos flavus. Next base: position 189,868,686 of record CM052898.1, on the reverse strand, counting down.
ATGAGGCCACCGGGGGTGTCCCTGAGCCCTTGCCGCCCCAGAGCGGGGGCGGGAGCCTGCCGTGCAGGGGGGAAAGTTCTCCGGCACTTCTCTCCGCTCCCCTGCCTGGACTGGGCTCTGGGGGGCCCTGCATATCCCCAAAGAGCGTGCGCCAGGATCCCGCAAGCCTGCCTCCCAGACGGCCTGGTCAAAGGCTGCCTTCACAGGCCTGTATTCGTCTGCTCTGCTCGTCGTGGCAACTGCCACAGGCTGGGGCAGTGGAACAACACACGCCGACTCCCTCCTGGTCCTGGAGGCCCGGCGGCCGTGGTCCGGGCGTGGGCAGGACCGGCTCCTCCCGAGGCCCCTCTCCTGGGCGTGAGCACGGCCACCCTCTCCCCGTGTCCTCACGTGCTTGTCCCTGTGTGTGTGTCTGTCCTCATCTCCTCGTCTCATGGGGACACCGGTCATTCGGGATCAGGGCCCGCGCTTGTGACCTCGTGGACCTCAATCCCCTCGTTAAGTCCTGATCCCCAACTACGGCCACGCTCTGAGGTGCTGGGGCTGGGCCTTCGACGCAGGAATTTGGGGGACACGGCTGAGTCTGTTCCGAGCCCCACGCAAGGACACAAGGCCACCGGCACCTGACAGCGCAGCTCTGGCTGCGGCCGGAGGGGCCCCTAGTCCGCCAGACACGCAGGTGCCCGCCACGCTGGGCGAAAAAGCTCGCTCATCTTCGGAGGACAGCCGGTCCGGGGCAGAAGCGGGAAGAGAAGGGCTCTTCAGAGGCTCTGATTTTCCCAAATATCCAGCCCCAGCGCCCACGTGGAGGGGCCACGTTTGCCCCCCACCACAGAGCACCCCCACGTTTCTGACCAGTGTGGATTAAATGACAGGACGTCGTGCCGGATGCGCTTCTCATTGGAAGGAGGGGGGCCAGTGGGCGGCGGGGGGAGTCTGGGGGCCTCCTGGGGGCTCCAGGACCCTTCCTGAGGTGCAGCCCAGCCCAGCGTGATAGAGAGGCCGTGTGTGCGTGTGTGTATGTGTGCGCATGCTTGCACACCCGTGTGCACGCCCACACAAGCCGCCTTCCACTCACCATGGCAGCAGTGTCCCCAGGTCCTCGACCTCTACCCCCCGGGAGAGGGTCCCCGACACAGCCCACCACCAGCAGTGCCTGGCGGGCCCAGCGTCTGCCCATCTTCCGCGCCCAGAGATGCACCTGGCAGCCCCCTCCCCCTCCCACGGTCACTGTGCGAGTGCAGGGCCCCTGGCCCAGCCTCTGCCCCATGGAAGCTGTGGGCCGCCGGGCCTCGTCCCCTCCCTGCTGCCGGGAGGCTGAGCAGACCTGGAAGAGGCCGTCCCCCAAGGGAGCCGGGACAGAAGCCGCCCAGAGGAGGTGAGCAGCCAGTCGGCGAGGCCCCGCCCGGCACCCCGTTCCCACAGGCTGGAGAAGGGAACCCTGATTCCCTCCCGTTTTCTCCATCCTCCCCCCTCCCCACCCCTCGGGTTCTCCACCCAAACCCTCTCCTTCCTACAAAGCAGGGGTGCAGGGAGGCAGGCGGGAGTGGACGTCAGGAAGTGAGCAGGGCACTGGGAGGCAGCTGGGACGGAATAGGACCGGGCAGACCCCGCCTCCGCGCCCCCCTCGCGCCCCCGCTCCCGGTCCCCGCGGCCACCCCCCCACTTCCCCGAGGGAGAGAGGACGGCCACCAGTCAGCAGTTGCTTGTGTCACCTGCTCTTTATTGGCTGCCGCGGGCTGCATTGTCGGGGGTGCCCCAGTGCCCCGGGAGCGGAACTACAGAGGGGAAGGTGGAGGGAAGGCGGTCTGGGAGGGTAGGCTGCCGAGAGCCCAGGCACACGGGAGCCTCCGCCAGACAGACCTCGGGCACCCAGGAGACGCGGGCAGGACACGCGGCCGGGTCCTGATGGCAGGCGCCCACCAGCAAGGGTCACGGTGCCCCTGGCCGGCCCCAGAGACCCAGAGGCGACCCGGAGCCTGCATCCTCTGGGGGCCACTGTCTCGAGCAGCTGGCACGGTGATGGTTTCCACCAGCTGGCCGGTGCGCGGGGGTCTGGGTCACCCTGAGTCCGTAGCACCGCAGGCCGAGGCCCCAAGCCCTCCAGGCTACCCTCTCAAACCCTCGTTCCCTCGGAGAAGAGGAAAAGGAAATGAAAACAGGGAAAGCAAAGGGAAACGACACCCCACTTTCTACGGTTCCCCCCAGTGGATGGGCCGTGGGGGCGGCAGCGGCTGGCAGCCGAGGCCGAGGCCGAGCTTAGGACGAGGGCGCAGAGCTGGGCTTCTCCTCCCGCGACACGGGGATGGCTCTCTCGCTGTGGCCGGCGTCCACGCCAGACGGGACCTTGGGGCCGGAGAAGGTCAGCATGCCATCCGCGGACAGGGAGCAGGAGAGCGCCGACTGGTCCACGTTGGAAGGCAGACGGTAGCGGCGGTGGAACTCCCGGGAAATGTAGCCGTGGTCGTCCTGGGCCAGGCGCGGGGAAGGGCACAGTCAGAGACAGCGCAGCGGGGGGTCGCTGACCTTACGTGGAGAAGGCCCTCCAGGACCCCATAGGGGTCCAACCCACGACGCTCTCACGCGGAGGGTTCCCGGCCTGCGGGCCTCCCTGCCTCCCCACGCAGCAGGTCCGGGCCAGCGGGGGGCCGTTCACTGCCGTGGGCTTGGGGTCAGATTTGGCGTTTACCCGTGATCCACGCCCCCTCCCGCCCCCAGGCTCCGAGCGTCCGCCGTCCACCCAGCAGGGTCAGAAAGCAGCCCCTGGGCCCGACCTCTTCCTCCAGGCTGGGCGTGTGGAGCCCGGGATGGGAGGGGCAGGAGACACGGAGGCAGGACCCCCGGATCCCCCCCCGCGCAGCTCCCCCAACCGCGACCAGAAAACCCCGGTCTCCACCAGCTGCGAAGTCACCCCTCCTCGTACCAGCCATGGGGCCCAGCGGGCCACCACCTCCCCAAGGTCCTGGCACCTGCCGGTCCAGCAGGACGTGGACACACGCGGTGTCTGCGGCTCGGACGGCCGCCCTGCGCTCACGGCTCGCCGGCCAGAGTTAGGGCCCTGCGCAGATCTGCGTGGGCTCAGAGCTCGCCCCGGCGGCGCCTGGTGTTCCTCGGGCTGCTCCCGCTCGCACCCATGACCCATCACCAGAGCGATTGGGAGGAAGCCGGGGCGGCGGGCCCCAAGAAGGCCGGGGGGAGGCGCCGCCGGACTCACCTGCCTCTCGTTGTGTTTGCCGTGGATCTCCACGAAGTCCTCCAACACCTTCACAGTGAGGTCCTCCGGAGAGAAGTGCTTCACGTCCAGGAAGATGACAAACTTGTCTCGGTCAGATCGGACCTGAAACCCAAACGCGGGTCGTGTGGGTCCCCCTGGGCCGAGGTTCCTCCAGGGCCGGCCAGAGCGGCCCGTGTGGAGGGGCCCGCGGCTCGGGCCCCAGTGACCAGCACCGAAATGCCTTCCACTCACCCAGGGGACAGAGCCCCGGGGGCCCCTGACTTGGGACCGTGTGGACACCTGGAACACTCTGGCCGGTAACCGGCTGGCCGGGAACACTCAGCCGGGCTCCTTTTCTGGAAGTGATTGGCATTGCCTCTGCTCCCGGCCGGCCTCTGCTTTGGGGCGGTGGGGGAGACCTGGCTCGGGCAGACCTCTGGACCCTGGAGTCCGCCGCAGGGCCCAAGGAGGGCCGGCCGGCGGTCTGGTCGCTTCCCTTTGAGCCGGGCCCTGCGCACCCGGGCGGGCTGGGGAGGAGCCCGCTCTCTGCCACTCTGCGGGCCACAGCTGTACACAGACCTGGTGCCCTCCTTGTCCCCCACCATCAGCCTCCGCTCGGCCCCAGCCAGTGCTCGAGAACCTCTCCTCTGGGGACCTTGGGTGGCACCGCCCACCCACCCAGGCTTGCCGCTGGAACAACATGGGGGCCGGGACCACCAAACCCGCCTCCCTGGGGCTGCTCCTGGGGCTTGCACCATGGGGGGGTGCCTCGCAAACCACACGTGGGTCGTGAGCTGCTAGGAGGAAGAGACGGTGGGCGGGCTCGGGCTCCCTCCCCAGACCCTTTCTCAGAGCCCCGGGAGGCTCCTCGCTGCAGGTCACGGGGAGCCACGAGGGATCTCGGCGGGAGAGTGTCTCCACCCGAGCAGAAGACCCCAGACGTGGGGCACGGGGCTGCCTCTGCTCTGGGCCGGCCCCCAGGGAGCCCTGCTTCCCCTGCAGCCACAGCCGGGCCCTCCTCCGACCAGCGGGGGAAGCCAGCCCCCCGGCGGTCTTACCTCGGAGACGCCCGAGTCCAGCACGGTGCGGAAGAGGGACTGGCGGTAGTAGGGGCTGATGGTGGAGGACAGGAAGGGCAGCAGGTCGTACTCGAAGAGACCCTCGCCGAAAAACTGGTCGAACAGCCGGCTGGGGTAGAAAGGGCCCAGCGTGCGTTTGAACCAGGGCTGCTGGATGGCGATGTCCATGTTGAGCGGCGGCGGCGCGGGGACCCGGGGCTGGCGGGGAGTCGGGCGGGGGCCTCTGGGCAGTGCAGTGGAGAGCTCCGAGGAGCGTTCTCCCTATATACGCCCGCGACAGAATGGAAGCATTAGGGGGATTTGTCTGGAAAGCGTGAGCTCAGGGGGAAGGCTGCCCGGTCAGCAGAAATGTGGCCCGGGCTGAGTGCCCGCCTCTCCCAGCCCCGGGCACTGAGACGCTGACCAGCACGGAGCCCTGGACCCCAGGAGGACGACGTCCCCGTGGTGCTTCTCCCTGTGGCTCTGCCCCCACGCTCACCGGGGGGATGGTGAAGACTCTCGTCCCCGCGACGGCATGGGGGCCCCCTGCTTTTGGGCCCACTTCACAGCCGAGGGCTGGGCTCAGTGACTATGCCCACGATCCCCAAACCTCACAGCTCCTGGGGGATGGGATAGCATTTTTCTTTTTTTTTTTAAGATTTTATTTATTTGTTTGAGAGAGAGTGCACAAGCTGTGGGAGGAGCAGAGGGAGAAGCAGGCTTCTCGCTGAGCAGGGAGCCCGATGAGGGGCTCAATCCCAGGACCCCCGGGATCACGACCTGAGCCAAAGGCAGACGCTTCACCGACAGAGCCCCCCAGAGCCCCCAGTATATCATTTTTCAAAACAGTATTACGTGTATCACTTCTTTCTGATTACAAAATGGATACAGAGTCGTTGTAAGAATCTTGAGAAAGACAGAAAATACCAAGAAGAAACTGAAAAGAGCCTGTAAATTCCCAGCCCTGGAGGAGGGGGTGGGGGTGGGGCTGACGCGGGTCTGTGCGTCCAGTCAGGGAGGCGGGCTCGGTCCGGCAAGTGTGGAAGCCTGTGTCGTGCACTCCGCCTGGACATCGTCCCCCCGTGTGACCTCCCACCAGGTGCTTCCGCCGGGCCAGCCGCACAGCCAACGGCCACTGTTGCCCGCAAGGCCCGGGGACCGTGTGGCTCTCTCGCTGTGGCTCTGGCCAGCTGCTGCCCAGAGGGGACCGGCCCCCTGGTATTTTCCTTGGCAGCTTGGCCTCCGGGGAGCACGTCACTGTAGCAACACACACCCACTGTGGGGGGGTGCCCACTCCCGGCCCCCCCCCCAGCTACCCCTCACTGCGAGGTCCGGCGCCAGAAGCTGCTTCTTCATCCTCGGGCCTCTGGTTCCCAGAGCAGCTCCTAGCAGCGTCCGCGGCGTGCTGGCGGAGGAAACGCGCCCTCCAAGCACCCGGGCATCCTCACACGCTCGCACCCCTGCACCTGGCCGGTCCCGGAGACCATGAGTAGGGGTGTATTTGACGAGGCTACGGCGGAATCTGTGGGAGCCCCAGAGCGTCCCGCACACGAGCTCTGGACCAAATCCTGCCCGTTCCAGGGTCGGGAATCCCGCGCCCGGCAGCCGGCAGGAGCGGAGGTCTCCACGGGGCTGGGGCCCCTGCCGGGGACACCTGCCGGGTGGCCGCCAGTGAGCCGGCACCGAGGCTTTAGGGAGAGGAAACAGGGGTCCAGCTGTTTCCCACACATGTGTGCAAACTCCCGCTCGCCACAGCCCCTCACCACCCTGGATTCTGGGACGAGGAGACCCGCGGTGGCGGCAGGAGACGCGGGCCGTGCACTGTGCGCCCCCGGAGACAGCCACACGCCACCCAGGAGCGAGGCCTCGGGAGGAAGCGGCCCTGCCCGCGCCCAGACCTCCGAGGTCGGCGTCCGGGCAGTGAGGACACATCACGGCCGGGGTAGCGAGCCCCAGCCGCCGAGCCAGCCGACCCAGGGACAGGGCCTGACACACACAACCCTCCAGGAACGAGGAGCCGCCGTATTTATGCGACCTTCATGGTAGCACAGATTTCCTCTCATGCGAACATTTGCTGCGTGAAAATCACCCAGAGACTCCGGGCCCCACGGCCGGCAGGGACGGCCGACTGCGGGCCTGCGTTGGCCCCGGTGGCCAAGGGCGGGGACGGTCAGGCTCCCAGGGGCCGGGTTTCAGTCCCGACCTCCGCGGCAGCACACAGCTCTGCCCGCGCCGGGAAGATCTCGAGTCCTCCGTGACCGCCCACGCGAAGGCTCGGACCTGGAGTCCCTCGGGTACCGCGGGGGCGCTGCTGGGCACCCTGGGGGCCTGCCAGAGCCGCGAGCGGTAACCGTCCAGGACGAGCGTCACCTCCCACGTCTAATGTTTCGCTGAATTTGAGTAGAATCTTCACGATGTAAGCACAGTCTTCATGTTCATGGTTAATTGTTTTAAAGAACAGATGAGCAAAGTCGTGCTTCCTCACGCGGAGGGAGGGCTCACAGGGTGGCCCGCGCCGGGCGTCCTGCCTCAGTGTCCAGGCCACTGGCCTTGGGCTCCCCTGGGACACTCGCGCGTGTCCCAGAAGTTCTCGCAGCTTTACAAGAGGGAATTGGAGCCCATCGCCGTCCAGGACCAATCTGAAGCCCGCCATGACCCCCAGGGCTCTCCGTAAAGACCTCGGGCCCAGGCCTCAGCCTGCCTCTGCGAGCCCCCAGGCTACCCCCCAGGCCGGGTCCCCAGAGACCGTGCACAAAGCCAGGGTCCGCTCCAGGACGTCACAGGAGCAAGGCACCCATCGTCCAGCGCCTCCTGGTGGTGGGGCCTCCGGTGTAAGCCAGCCTGGGACGGGCGGCGCCGGCCCCAGAGCCCTCAGCGCAGGGCACGGGCACGGAGGGCACAGCCCACGAGTGCCCCCCCCATGTTGTCCTGTCCATCATTCCCAGACCCAAGAGCAGACCTTTCGTGATGAGACGCTTTTTTGAAAAGGTCTTCATGAACTCAGCTTTCAAAAGAGGATTTTTTTTTTTTAAGATTTATTTATTTATTTATTTGCCAGAGAGAGAGAGAGGGAGGGAGAGTGCACAAGCAGGGGGAGCAGCAGGCAGAGGGGGAAGCAGGCTCCCCGCCCAGCAAGGAGTCCAATGCGGGGCTCGATCCCAAGACCCTGGGATCATGAGCTGAGCCGAAGGCAGACGCCCAGCCGCCTGAGCCCCCCAGGCACCCCTCCAAAGAGGACTGATGGGTGCATTGGACTCGGATTTTTATTTTGTTTCAAATAACATTCTAATTAGAAAAGCGAGACACTGGCACTGTTCAGAATTTGGACCGATAAATAAATCTAACAGTGGGGGACGTACCGGTCATCCTAGCAAACCCAGATCCTCACGGTGAGGAAAGGCACGTCTCTTCCGTTTGGCTCAGTGGGCTGGTGCTCGGGGGCCGGGGAGCAGCCAGAAGGCGTCCCCAGAGGAAGATGGGCCGTGCAATGCCGACGACATACTCGAGACACGTGGGGGGTGGGCCAGGCTAAGGATCAGGAGGCCGGGGTCCTGGGGGCTGGATGTCAGGCACAGCCACCTGTCCTCCCTGAGACAAAGACGCCCCCATCTGAGAGCGGGACAGAGGGTCCTGCTGCTGTCGCGCTGGGCCGTGAGTGGGTCACACTTGTCCCTGGGTGTGCCCAGCCGCCAGGCCGGACTCCGGCATCGTGCAAGCCCCTACCAACCAGGACAGGCTGCGCTCTGATGTTTCTGTCCCTCTGGCCCGACCTGGAGACCCTGCAGAGGTCTGTCCAGCCGTGGCACCTGTGAGGCCCTCCAGGGGAACTGAGGCAGCGCGGGAGGGGCTCCCGAGGGCAGGCGGGCCTGGAGCGTGCACTCTCGCCCGGGGGCTCTGGGCGCAGGGAGGCCGCAGGGCAGAAGGGCCAGCGGGCCGGGGGAGGTGGCCACGGACGTCAGGGAAGGCCCCTGAGAGGCTTGCATGCGTCTGTGTCGGTCCACATCTCTGTGTGTGTGTCTGCATGTGTCTGTGTGTCTGTGTGTGTCAGTGTGTCAGTGTATGTGTGTCTGTGTGTGTCTGCATGTGTCTGTGTGTGTCAGTGTATGTGTGTCTGTGTGTGTCTGCGTGTGTCAGTGTGTCTGTGTGTGTCAGTGTGTCAGTGTATGTGTGTCAGTGTGTATGAGTGTGTCTGTGTATGTCAGTGTGTCAGTGTATGTGTGTCAGTGTGTATGAGTGTGTCTGTGTGTGTCAGTGTATGTGTGTCAGTGTGTATGAGTGTGTGTATCCGTGTGTGTATCTGCATGTGTCTGCGTGCGGTGTCTGGGGGAGCGGGGGCCGCGGTCCCCGGGGTCGTCTCCCTCGGCCATCTGCAGGCGTCCGGAGCTGTCGGGAGCGCTCTATCACACCCGGCAAGCCGGCCAGCGGGCAGGAAGCGCCGGCGCGCGGGGGGGACCCCTCCCGGGGGCGCCGTCCTCCGGGCATTGTCCCCGAGCCGGCCTAAGCCTGCCCTCAGCAATCGGCATTCGGCTGCACTCGAGCTGAAGGCCGGCCCTTCTCACACAAAGGCTGGTATTTGCTTTGTCTACAGGATTCCCACCGCGCCAGCACTTTGCCGGCGCACTCCCAAAGCCCTGGCACCCCGATTTTCCACTCCAGGGACCAGCGGGGTCACTGGCAAATCCACACGGTGCGGGCCCGTGGGCATGGCCGTGCGTCAGCGGGAAGGCACTGGGCTGAGCCCTGGGCCGACTCTCCCCCAGGTCGGCCCACGACCCCCCCGCGGCCCCAGGGCACGGAGGGAGGGCGCAGTGGAGCCCCCCGAACACCGCAGGTGCCGGGGCCCGAGACCCCATCCTGGCTCAGCGGGCCATGTGAGGCCGCGAGCAGCGGTGCCACGTCTGCTCACCGGCCCTTGGCCTTTCTGGTCGCTGCCACCGGGGGGTAAAGCGCTATCGCACCAAGCTTATTTATATGGCAAAATTGTTCATACGCCCTCAAAAGTGGAGAGAATGGTCCAGTGAGTGCCCCTACACGCACCAACCGGGGTCCCTCCAGCCGCTTCTGGCCCCGGCTTCTCTGAAAGCAGCCCAGCGCAAAGCATGGGCTCAAGGCCCTGCGAGGGGCCGCCATCCCAGGGAGGCAAGAGGGAGGCATCCTAAATACAATACAGTGAACACGACGCGAATAATCACGTGTGCGATGCCTACAACACACCAAAACCCACGTGATGTGGCCGGACGCCCCCTGCCACTGGCCACGGCCCCAGCAGGTGCGTCTCGGAGCACCGATGTAATTGCAGGTTCCTTCCTACAAACGTCCCCACACGGTGGACCTGCCTTCCCCAGCCCCCCCAGCCCCCAGGCAGCCCCTGGAGAAGCACAGTGCTCGGGGCCAGGCAGGGTAGCCCGAGCGCGGTGCCCCCGCCGTGCTGGGGGCCCCACCGCGCCCGCCTGCCTCTGGCCGCGTTAGCCGATGGCTCAGTCTCATTCAGGACTCTGTGTCTATGCCCCAGATACAACAGGCCTGCCTGTGGCTTTTGTTTCTCGATCTTCCGCACCCGGGTTTGATATCAAAGCTGTGACCGCCTCGCACATTGGGGCAGGGGAAGCACGCGTTCCATTTTCCTTTCCTCCGGAAGAGTGTCTGTGAAATTGGAGCCGTTGTTGAAATGTTAGGGAAACACCTGTGGGCATCCGGGCCTGATGTTTCCTATGTGGGGACATTTCCTCTACCGATCCGGTTTTCGTAGCGGTTCTAGGACCCCCAGGATCCCCCCTGTGCCTGAGCCGACCGCAGGCTCCAGTCCTCCTGTCCTAGCACACCGTGGAGCGAGCCCGGCGCGGAGACGCCGTGGGGGCTGCTGCACTTGCCGGCTCTGATGTCCGCACAGCCCCGGGACCACGCACCTGCTGTTCCCCATCCCACTGTCGTCCGCTTCCCCCTCTTCGGCGCTTCCCTCGCTTCGTCTGCGGGTTGTCAGACTTATCAGATCTCTCAACCCTCAACGCTCGGCTCCGTGGATCCTCTCTAAGGGATATTGTTTTCTGTCTCACTCATTTCTGCTCGTCCTATGATGTTCTCCCTTCCCCGTTTTCTGGATTGATTCTACTAGTAATTGTTTTATTGTATTTTATGTGGTTACTTAGCTCTCTGGTCTCTACCGCGTAAGCACGGAGGATGCAAGTCCCCTCCACCCCCTCGGCTGTGGGAACCTCACGGGGTTGGGTGGGAGACAGGCTGTGGACGGAGGCAGCCCCGCAGCGAGGAACCCACCCCACGGCCCACACGAGCACGGATCGAAGCTACACGGCTGAGTCTGTGGTTAGACCCCAGGGCTCGAGGGAACATTCCTGTGTGTGCATCTTTGCCCTGAGCCCACAGCGACTAGAGGCAGCAGTGGGGACTCAAGTCCCAGCATCTGCTGTGGTCAAGGCAGCTCAGGACTCCTGGGAAGGGAGAGGGCCTCCTGACAGAGAAGGGGAGCTTAGCCCCCACTCACACCTGCTGCAGCAGGAGAGCCGAGGAGGAGCGCGAGTGTGCACGGAGAACACCATCGCCATCCCAGGGACGTGCTGACAGCTTTGTGCAAATGGACAAACTCGGTCCTCCTCCCAAAAACTCTGAGGTCCGAGTGGTGAGAATCCCCCTGCTGCAGGGACGGCGGCCAGGGCGTGAGGGGAGCACCAGGGAGCCCGGGGACCCTGCGGGCAGCAGAGGGGAGGCAGAGGCGGGGCGGGCCCCACCCTTCGCGGCTCTGCCCCTCGAGGGCTCTGTGCAAAATGCCTACCTTTGCTTTTCCGCCTAAATCCCACCTCTCTGCGGATCACCACGGTCAGAGGTCAGACCCCCCCTCACCCCGGCCTTTGCTTCACCTTCTAGGACGGAGCCAACAGCAGAGTGGGGGTGAGGTGGGGGAGGGGCGGGTCCCAGAGTCCCCGGGCAGAGGGGCTGCTGCGGGCTTCGGGCGGAATTTCCTCCTCCCCTGAAAACCTGCAGTTTTGCTGTGAAGGCCTTTCGACGGAACAAGCCCCATTCATATGATCTAGAACAATCTTCTTCAAAGTCAACCGATGCATATTTAGGGGCATGCGTGTGCACACATGCACACACGCACACGGAACCGTCACAGGCTCCCATCCGCATGGAGACCGCCCAGGAGGTGTGACCAACGTCACCGCCCCCCCCCCCCCCGGGACGGCTGTGGCCAGAGGAGGGTGCCGTTCGCGGGCTGGGGTTCGCGGCCCTGGGAGCCGGGTTCAGGCGCACCCGCGGCTCCAAGTCCACGGTGATGTGGGCAGCTCCCCGGCCGCAGCCTGCTCCAGCCACAAAGCGAGAAGAACCGCCCGGGGCCATTTTGGGCTCCTCCTCCAGTGTTTTAATTAGCTGCTGTGGGGGGCAGAGCGAGGCCCCCCCCAGACCAGTGCCCCCCAAGATGTCCACGTCCTAATCCTCAGAACCTATAAATGGGCTTCTACAGCAAAGGGACTTTGCAGATGGGATTAAGTTAAACAACGTGAGTGGGGAGATGACCCAGGGTGCCCGGTGTCGTCGCGGAAAAGCGGGAGGCGGGAGGGTCAGAGAAGAACAGAGGTCAGAGTGATAAGCACCGTGAGTTAAGGAGTGGGGGCCCCTCTAGAAGCTGGAGAAGGTGAGGATTGTCCCCCCGAGCCCCCCTGAAGGAACGCACGTCCCTACACACCGTGACCTGGGCCCGGCGAGACCCCTTCTAGGCCTGCGACCTCCCCCCCACCGCGAGACCATCGGTTTGTGACGACGTAAACCACGACGTGCCCGTTACTTGTCACGGCCGCCGCCAGAGAGTGACGCAGCCATGCACGGCGTGACCTTCCCTGTGGTCCACGACGACCCGGTCCACAGTGTGGATCCTGACTTACATAAACTCTCCATAAAAACGCATTTTTGAGACAATTCGGGAAATTCAAACACGGACCGTTATGTCGTTAAGAAGACACGTGCAGAGCGAGATGGCATGATGGCTGGCTTCTGGTCGGGCTCATTCTAAATAACATCCCGGGAACTGCCCGAGCGCTCATGTCCCTGTGAGAGCATTTCTGTAAGGAAAGTCCCAGAAGGGGCATCGCTGGGCCAAATAATCAAATTTCAGCCAAGATGAGAGCTGCAGCTCCTTCCCAGCCCTCTGTAAATTCATAAAAGCGGATGCACAGAGAATGAGTACCGTGTTTACATACTCGTGTTCCTCTAGAGGAAATTGCACCACGTGGCTTTCCCTAAATCCAGTTAGATATGCACGGAGAGCCCGTCGTGTGTTGAAATAGAGGAGATTATCCGTAATGGGATAGTCCGTGGGGTTTTCCAGGACGCTCCCCCTATTAGCAGGGAAATGCAGGAAAACCCCCGGAAGGGCAGCAGCACAGAGCCGGGCCCTTCCTCCTGCCCCGGCAGCTACGCCCGCACACAGATCTGGGCTGGTGGGGGGGGACCACCCCTCGTCTTTGACCTTCCCTGGGACGAGGTTTTGGGGCTTTGTGAAGAAGCAAGCTGCGTTCTCCCTCTCAAAAACCCAGGTCTGACCGAGGTCTTCTGCGCTCCAGAGACCCTAGAAAGCAGGGGGTCCCGCACCAAGGAGTTTGGGCAGAGAAATTCATGGGAGCCTGACCTGCTCACAGGCCCCCCCCCAAAGACTGGTGCCCGCAGGCTATTCTGTAAATCCATTCTCAAATGAACGAAGGATTTTCGTTCCCTTCTGAGGGCACGCTCACCACTGCCTTCCCACAAAACCTGGACAGTGAGGAAGAGAAAGTTCTGGTCAGACACACCGGCCGGCAGTCCCTCGGTCAACAGTTTGGGAACATCACTCCCGCGTTCATCCAGCCATCCCACGTCTGCTCGAGGCTCGGCCCCGGGGGCCGTCTGGCCAGAGCCACCAGCACCTGCTGGGTAAGGCGTCTTCTTTCTAACTTCGAAGCCCGCCAGCTCCCACTGTAACCCGAGCCCGGGCACAGCCTCCTCCCCACGCGTGGCCACACAGACCGATGCCCACAGGCTCCCCCGCCGCCGCCAGCCTCTCCGACCCCTCTGAGAACCCACAAAGGCATCTCAGAGCATCGATCACCCGGAAACTTCCGTAAAGCTGCCATTTCTGTGTCCCCGGCGCGATGGCTCCTGAGAGCTACTGTCTACACTGCCCGCTCATTCACAGCTGGCTCTGGTTCACAGGGGCTCTGTGCAGAATCGAATCAGGTCCCCAAAAAGGTGTGCTCCCCTCCAGAACCCACAAGTGTGGGCTTACTTGGAAACAAGATGTTTGCAGATGTGACATGTTGAGAGGACATCATGCCGGGATAGAGTGGCTCGCGGGCCGGAATGCTGGTGTCGGTACAGAGAGAGCCGGACACGGGCGAGAAGCTGGGAGACGGTCCATGTCTGTAGTTTGAAGCCCCCCAGTCCAGGGCACTCCGTGGGGCCCCCTGACTCTCACCCAAGCCCCTCTGCTCTGGGAGCCCCGAGAGGCGGGTCAAGCACGTGAGGGGACAGTTCCATCTCCATTTCTGGATCTCTGTTTTCTCTCCATAAAACAAGGGTTTAGATGGCGGGCTCGAAGGTCCTTCCATCCCGGTGTCCCCACTTCTGAGGGGGTCCTGCACCTCCGAGCACAGCAATGCTAGCCCGCCCTCCCTGCTGGGACACAGGGGCGCGTCCTTCCCAGAGACTCCCCACATCACAACACGGGTCAGGCAGAAGGACCTGTGTGTCACAGCCCTGCCCCAGCAGCACAGCACAGACCCCGACCCCGGGGCGCCTGGGGGCTTCCCCAAAATGGCGAGGTAGGGGCTGCAGGGGGAGCGGTGGGGGGTGCCGGGGGTCAGCCGCGCGTCGGCCAGGCGGGGAGTCGGTGCAGCTTGGGGAGGACGGCACACCGGCGGGGCGGGGCCATCCGGGCACCTGGCCAGGGCTGCAGGTGAGCAGACTGGGGCCACCAGGAGGCAACCCACTTGACAGAGCAGCCTGGCCGCAGGGAGGGGGGAGAAGAGCTGCAGGGCAGTGGACACCGAATGCAAACCTGCACGAAGACGGCTGGTCCGGCAGCAGCGACTGGGGCTGGGCTTTTGTGGAACCCCGGCAGGGAGCAGTGGAGAAGCATGCTCGCGCCGAGGGGAGCCCCAGAGAGGCGGGCAGCCTGGCGGAGTGCGGACCACCCGAGACCCTTGCAAGAGGGCGGACTGTGTGTGAGGTGGGGGGTCTGCCCGGTGAGGGAGCCCTGTGGTCCTCATTGCAGACCCTCCCCACCCCACCCCTGCCTCGTTGCCCCTCCACTCCCACCCGGCCCAGCCCTGGAGGCAGCACAGCTGTGTGTCAGCCCCTGGGCCCCCTCTGGGCTCCTCGGAACACCCCCCAAATCTATGAGCCCTGGCCCCCTGGGGTGGGACGGTGGCCGCTGCTCTTGCGTTGGCGGGGGGCAGGGAGCCTGCACTGGCCCCTAGCGACAGCCAGGGATGATGAACCGGACCTGCCCGCCCCCCGCGTGCAGCATCCCTGCAGGGCTGTGGCCCCCAGACGACATCCCTACCAGGTGGGACATCCCCCCCTGACCCCGGCCAGGAGCCACCACGGCAGCAAGGCGGGCAGAGTGTCAGTCCCAGTCAACGCACGCAGGGGCCGGAGGGGGGGGGGGGCACATGCACTGAGCCGCAGGGTCGCCACGCATTGAATTTAGGCAAATAAAGAGATATGCCCTCATCTGTTTAAAAGAACGTGTAAGCCCGTGGGCGCAGGGGGACGAAGGCTGACGAGCAGGGAGCCAGACTGGAAAGGAGTCCCCAAGCCCCCACGTCGCCTTCTCATTCTCCTTCTCCACCCAGAACCTAATAAACAAATTCCGTGTGGCATCTCTTTAGGAAACACCGATCTTTTCCCCCACTGGAGTCTCTTCCGCAGCCCAGCCTTCCCTGTGCCTGAAAGTGGGAGCGTCGCGCCCCCTAGTGTCCACCGCCGAGCCCGCGGCGCGGCTTCCAGCCAGGAGGGACTTCCCTCCAAGTTGTAGCCCCAGGAGCGGCAGAAGTCGGAATTTCCAAACCCGGACCGTGACTTTCGCCTGGTACACGCACCCACAGTCCTCACTCCATCACCCGCAAGTCTTGGCGCGTCCAAACCAGCTTCCAGCAGCTGCCAGACAAAAATGATTTAAAGACGCAAGTTGCAAAAGCACCTTGGGTGGGATCCATCAGCCCAAACGTACCCCACGGATACACAGGGGCTCCGCGCGAGTTTCTCGGTGCGGCTGTGTTTGCGTCAGCAAAGAGCGGACCCCAGAGAACGGTGTGTCAGTAGAGCGCAGGCACGCCGGGCTCGGCTGCTGGAATGTTCTACAGTGTTCTAAACACAAGGAAACGCACACCCCCGTGTTCACCGCAGCACTATTCACAAAGCCACAGGGTGGGCAACCCAAACACCCACCAGCAGGTGAGTGGATTAAAAACAGGTATCATCTACACACAGCGGAATAGTGTGTGTGGTTTTAAGTTCTTTTCTTTTAAAAAAAGGCATTCTTTTTTTTTAAGATTTTATTTGTTTATTTGACGGAGACAGGGCATAAGCAGGGGGAGCGGCAGAGGGAGAGGGAGAAGCAGGTTCCCCACTGAACAGGGAACCCGATGCGGGACTCGATCCCAGGACCCTGGGATTACGACCTGAGCTGAAAGCAGATGCTTAACCAGCTGAGCCACCCAGGCGCCCCGAGGAAGGGCATTCTTACACCTGCTACAACATGATGAACCTTGAGGACATTGTGCTGAGAGAAATAAACCAGACACAAAGGGAGAAACGCTATAGGATTCCACTCCTCTGAGGTCCCCAGAGGAGTCAAACCCAGAGAGACGGGAAGTAGGACGGTGGGCGCCCAGGGCTGGGGGCGGGGGTGATGAGCGTTAGTGTTTCACGGGGACGGAGTTGCATCTGCGAATGATGAAAACGTCCTGGAGGTGGGGGAGAGGGGGTACACAGCCGAGTGAATGTGCTTAATGAATTATACACTTAAAAATGGTTAAAATGGGAAATTTTGTTGTATTTTACCGCAATTTTTAAAATGAGGAAATTCGTTTATGTTGTGATACGGAAATATTTCCAAGTGATTTTTTTAAAAATGAGGTAGAGAACAGTGCGTACTGTGCCCTAACTCTTGATGAGGAAAGAGATCAGACACACACGCGGTGGCTGGTGACCACGCGGACGAGCTCTGGGCGCGCAGCCGCTCCCGGGGAGGCAGTGGGGGCGGGGGAGGACCAGCAGGGCTCTTCGTGCTGAATTCTGGACCATGAGAGCGAGTTACCCACATGTAAAGTCATGAACTGAAACCAAAACGCAAAGAACAAAGAGTGGAGCCCAGTCGAGAACAGCATGGAGGGTCCACAAAAAAATTGAAACTAGAGGAATTGCACTCCTGGGTATTTACCCCAAAGATACAGATGGAGTGATCTGAAGGGGCCCCTGCACCCCGATGTCCACAGCAGCAGTGTCCACAATAGCCAGACTGTGGAGGGAGCCCAGACGTCCATCGACAGAGGAAAGAATAGAGAAGATGTGGTCCGTCCATACAATGGAATATTATGCAGCCATCAAAAATGAAATCCTGCCATTTGCAACAATGTAGATGGAACTAGAGAATATTATGCTGAGTGAAATAAGTCAATCAGAGAAAGACAATTATGATATGATGTCACTCACATGTGGAATTTAAGAAACAAAACAGAGGTTCATAGGGGAAGGGAGGGAAAAATAAAATAAAAAGAAACCAGAGAGGGAGACAAACCATGAGAGACTCTTAGCTCTAGGAAATAAACTGTGGGCTGCTGGAGGGGCGGGGGGTGGGGGGATGGGTGACTGGGGGATGGGCATGAAGGAGGGCACGGGATGAGCACTAGGTGTTACATAAGACTAATGAATCACTGACCTCTACCTCTGAAACTAATAAATTATATGTTAATGAATTGAATTTAAATAAAAATAAATTTAAAAAAAAGATGTACAGCCCGCTGTGGAAGGTCATGTGTGTGTGAGTGCATGTGTCTGTGTGAGTGTGTGTGTGTGAGCGTGTGTGAGTGTGAGTGTTGACCACCTTTAACAAGAAATAAGGGGTCCCAGGGGCCCGCACGCAAACCTTAAGCTAAGGGTTTAACTACACGGTCTGATGATGACACAGGCTTAAAAGAACACACGTACGCAGTTTCTTTTGTTGATACAAGGTTAACGGATTCCCCTTGAGAGCGCACAGTAAGGTCGCCATCACCCCAACTGGGCAGCGCGGCCGCGAAGGGCAGGCAGGACCCTTCCTGGTCCCTTCCTCCCCTTCCCTCCCTCTGAGGCTGTGCGTCGGGCCGCCCGGGAGACGGACTCTGCCTTCCTCCCCCCGGCCCCCCGCGCACTTGTATTCCACCGCCCGGAACCACAGAGTGAGGGTTTGAGAAACGATGTCGGGAATCGACGCGTCCAGCCCCATTTTACAGATCCGCAAACCAAGGCCCAGATGGAGGAAGGGACTTCGCGGAGCTTCCCAGCTGGGAGTGCCCCCCACGTGGCTCTCACACGCGCGCCTGGCCTGCGCTCAGCACAGCCCTGTCTCATCACGGCGAATCCCGACAATGCCCAGGGGTGGGCACACGTAGTGTCCCCATTTCACCGACGGGGACACCCACTTGAGAATCGCCCCCCTGCCCAAGGTCTCCCAGTCCTCGTGGGTCGAGTGGAGCGAGCATGTAACCCTGGGGTGTGTGGTGGGAGGGGGGCGTCCAGACAGGGCCCCAAGCCATTGTTCACCCTGAGTCCTGGCCAGATGTCATCGGCCTCCACTGGGTGGTGGACGGCGACCCCAGTGGGCCCACCGCCCCCCAGCCCACCCCAAACCTGCTTGTTCAGGCCAGACCTCTTCCTCCCATACCCTCGCCTCCCCGGCCCAGCCAAGGGCCAGGGCCAGCCCCTCCTTCTCTCGAACCCCCGCTGAACCCCCAATCTAGCCGACGCTCATGATCCCAGGATCTGCTCCCCAGCCATCTTCCCGCGGCCGCCTCATCCTCAACACACCAACCTCTGCTTTCAAAAAAAAAAAAATCAGCTTTATTGAGACGTAATTCACATACCATAAGGTTCACCCTTTTAAAGTGTTCCCTTAGGTGGTTTTCAGAGGGTTCCCAGGGTGGTACAAAGGACCAGTCAGATCCCAGCCCATTGCTGTCACCCCAGAAAGAAACCCCACGCCCGTGACACTCCCCCCCGCCCTCCCCTCCCCCTCCCCCGGCCCCCACAACCACTGATCCATGCATCTGCCTCTGTGGGTTGCTTTCTGTCTGTTGGGACTGACGCGTGAGTCGGTGACAAGCTCGTGCGAGATCGGGGGCCGTTCTGACACCCCAGGTACCGCTGACACACCCACTTCTGACACTTAACCACGAGCACGGGGTCTCAACTCTCTCCTCGTGCACACTTCCCAGGAGCAGCTACTGATTCTTGGACGGCATCCAACCAGGGTGTCCCAGACCTCCTGACACGCGGGGGGAGGGGGGTGGCCTCTGCGGCCGCCAGCCTCCCCCTGCGCCCTGCCCCAGGCCTGCTCGCTGCCCCTCCCCCTGCACTGTCCCTTCCCAGTTCTTCACAGGTGGGAGCCTCAGCTCCCGTATCGTGACCTCGGGTGGCCTTCCCCGCCCACCTGTCTTGGCGGCCAGGGTCCCCCTCCTGTGCCCACCCGCCCCTCCAAGTGCTCGTCCCTCCTCTTGGCAGCTCCGGGTAGGGTCTGACATTAGCTGCACGTTTTCTTGTTTGTTTTTCTCTCTTGACCAGGATGTGGGCTCCCTGAGGCTGGGGACCAGGTCTCTGGGATCCCCGGTGCCTCCAGCAAGGCCTGCTCCTTCGGGGGTGCTCGGTAAGCACGTAAGAGATGAAGGGATGGAGAACGAAGGGACCGGAAGTGCCCAGAGTCCCCGCCCAACAGGGCTGCATGCCCTGAAGCGTGGCCCTGGCTGTGGAAATCCTGTCTGGTGTGTCGGGTGGGCGTTTGCTTGCTGGTGGGTGGGCTGGCGATTCTGACTTTGGGGAGGGGTTTTCCTGCATCATCGGAGGAAGGTCAGTCCTCCTTCCGCGGGTCTAGGAGACTGTGATGCTGCAGGGTGTGCGTGCTCCGTCCGCGTGCACAGCCCCATTTCCTTCTCCTCTAAACATAAAATGACAGTGAAGGGGCGCCTGGGTGGCGCAGTTGGTTGGGCGATTGCCTTCGGCTCAGGTCATGATCCTGGAGTCCCAGGATCGAGTCCCACATCGGGCTCCCAGCTCCATGGGGAGTCTGCTTCTCCCTCTGACCTTCTCCCCTCTCATGCTCTCTGTCTCTCTCTCTCTCTCTCTGATAAATAAATAAAATCTTAAAAAAAAAAAAATGACAGTGAAGAGACACGCCGTGCTGGTTTGGGGACCAACAGCAGCTCTGGGCCGCGGAAGCAGCAAAGGCAATGCGAACGTTAATAAGGGAACTGGAGTCCGGGGGCCAGCAGGGGGCGCCCTCGTGCCCCGCCGCACGGGGTGGGGGTCCCAGAGGCCAGCCCAGCCGGGCTCCGCCCCTCTCGCCGGGGACCCTTGCGAGTCTGCCCTCCGCACAGGTGGGTATGGTGCAGTGGGCTCTGGGGTCCAGCAGGGTGACCACCGCGGGGTGACCGCTGCAGAGTGACCGCCGCGGGGTGACCGCTGCAGAGTGACCTCAGCGGGGTGACCGCCGTGGGGTGACCGCCGTGGGGTGACCGCCGCAGAGTGACCGCCGCAGAGTGACCGCTGCAGAGTGACCTCAGCGGGGTGACCGCCGTGGGGTGACCGCCGCAGAGTGACCGCAGCAGGGTGACCGCTGCAGAGTGACCGCCGCAGTGACCGCCGCAGAGTGACCGCCGCAGGGCGACCGCTGCAGGGTGACCGCAGCGGGGTGACCACCGCGGGGTGACCGCCGCAGAGTGACCGCCGCGGGGTGACTGCCGCGGGGTGACAGCTGCAGAGTGACTTCCGCGGGGTGACCGCAGCAGGGTGACCGCTGCGGGGGTGACCGCTGCAGAGTGACCGCTGCAGAGTGACCGCCGCAGAGTGACCGCCGCGGGGTGACCGCTGCAGAGTGACCGCAGCGGGGTGACTGCCGTGGGGTGACCGCTGCAGAGTGACCGCAGCGGGGTGACTGCCGTGGGGTGACCTCAGCGGGGTGACCGCCGCGGGGTGACCGCAGCAGAGTGACTTCCACGGGGTGACCGCAGCAGGGTGACCGCTGCAGAGTGACCACTGCGCGGTGGCCATTCCCAGACCACGACAGTGGACAGCCCCGGGGCCTCGGGTCCGAGCCGCACCACCTTTCTGCCAGCTGCCCTGGACGTCCCTAACTCAGGGAGAGTTGCTGCCGAGTGTCCTCCGCGGGGCGCAGAATAAACAAGTCTGCAGACAACCTCCCGCAGGGCCCGTGCGTTAGAGCAGCTGGAGCTGCCCGTGGGCGCCGCCCTGCGAATTCCTCCCCGCTGCTTCGGACTCGGGGAGGGTGAGGCCCCGGCAGCTGCGTCCTGAGCAGGTGCTGCCCGGGCCGATGGGAGGGGTCCGGCGCTGCACGTTGAATGGTGTGGACCTGGCAGAGGGTTCTTAACCCACACCCACAGACCCCAGATGGGCCGCATGTGCGTGAACCCTTAGCAACGTTGCACAAAATCGTGTGTTCAGACAAAAACCTTTATTTAGACCTGGAAGGGGCCTCACCACCGGAGCAAGGTTGAAATTCGCCAATAACCGGGGTGCCTGGTTTAAGTGTCTGCCTTCCGCTCAGGGTCAAGGGATCGAGCCCCACATCGGGGCTGCCTGCTTAGCGGGGAGTCTGCTTATCTCCCTCCCTCTGCCCTCCCCCCCCCCCCCGCTATCTTTCTCTCTCTCAAATAAATAAGTAAATTTTTTCTTTTAATTCACCAGTAGAGGCGCCTGGGTGGCTCAGTCACTAAGTGTCTGCCTTCCGCTCAGGTCATGATCTCAGGGTCCTGGGATCAAGTTTCACATCTGGCTCCCTGCTCAGGGGGGAGTCTGCTTCTCCCTCTCCCACTCTTGTGTTTCCTCTCTCGTTATATCTCTATCTCTCAAATAAATAAATAAAATCTTTTAAAAAAAAATCGCCAATAACCATAAGCACCCTACGTTCACTGTGGTTTTCTCCCCCGCCCCCCCTAGTTCTGAGACCCCCTTACTCTGCAGGTGGACCTTCTTAGGCTCTGAGATCTGTTTGATAAATGCATCTCACTCCAGTTAGGTTAAACTTTTTTTAAATGTAAGAATTGTTTGCCTGGGATGCCCGGGTGGCTCAGTCGGTGAAGCATCTGCCTCCTGCTCAGGTCATGATCCCGGGGTCCTGGGATCGAGCCCCGCGTCGGGCTCTGCACTCAGATGGGGGCCTGCTTCTCCCTCTGCCTGCTGCTCCCCCTGCTTGTGCTCGCTCTCTCTATATATATATAAAATAAATAAATACAATCTTTAAAAGAAAAAAGAATTGTTGGCCTGTTTCCACATGAAGGCTTTTATACCCAAGTGCTCTGGGGTGCTGAAGAGAATGGGGGCTTTTCCGGGCATGGGGGGTGCGCAGGCCGTCGCGGGGAGCCAGGCACGCCTCCCTGGGTGGGTGGCACAGGGCCTTCCTTTGTGGGCCCGACAGAATCGCCGTCGGTGGCAGTCCCTACAAAATGGCGGTCTTCTAGCTACTCGGGTGGTAAGGATCACGTGACTTCTCCAGCCGCCCTTAGGAACGGGGTAGGGGGTATCAGAGTCTGTAAAATAAAAGTCTATAAGACCAAATTACGACCCTGTCCCTTGACTACGACGTCCCCGGTAAAATCAGAGAACAAACCACCTGGAGAAGCTTTGAGCCGGGCATGAGGAGACGGCTCCCGTGAGTCCAGACCCGGCCAGGGGGCTACAGCCCCAAGGAGAGCCCGGACTGAAAATACAGATTCAAGTCCCCAACGCAGAGATGCCTGGCTCTAAAGGATGGTGGGAGCTCCCCCAGGGTTGCCGTTGGCCCTGAAATCCCCCCAACTTCACCTGGCTGAAATAAGCCCAGGGTCCTGGGACTCAGAAGCCCCCAGAGGACCTGGGACCCAGGATTTCTCCACTGACCAAACCAGGCCTCGTTCCAGGACGTTCTGGCTGACGGGGGACACGTGCAGGGGCCATTGAGCCCCGGTCTCCTGCTGGAGATCTGTGGGGAGACACTGGCTGGTGACAGGTTGTGGGGTTTTTGAAAGACGAAGGTCCCTCAGAGGATCCTGTCCCTTGGTCTAGTCAGACCTACTCTGTGTTTATTTGTGTCCCGCCTCAAACGGAACTTCTGCGGTCTCTGATAAGGGCTGTCCCCTGGGGCCCCTGGGAGGAACACCATGCTCTCGCAGGGACCCGTCTCAGCTCACTCAAGGCTCCCCAACCCTCGGGAAAAGCCTCGTGTCAATTCCTCTCCGTCTCTCCCTCCCACGCCCACCCCCAGGCTGAGCCAGCTTCCCCTCAGAAACCCAGGAGACCTGGCTCCCCCGGTGTCCCCCCGCTAGGGGGCCAGCTGGTGGGAGCAAATGTCACTGGGTGACGGCCACTTCCAAGGAGGCAGACAGCGGTCTAAGGGGCCCCGGGGAGGCCTGTGCGGGCGGAGCCTCTGGGCCGCCCTCCGCGTCCGCGGTCATACGGAGCGAATGCAGCCAACTGTCAGGCCCTGGGCTGAGAGAGAAAACCAGCCTTGGTTAAGAGTAAAAACAGAACCGCAGAGATGCTTTGGGCCTGGACCCTCGGGGTCCCGCATCGGGAGACAGAAACCACACGGTCGTTTGAACAGGGAAAGTTAGTTTCGAAGAATTACCCTCAGGGCTCTGGAGTGAGAGCTAGGAGCAATAATTTGAGAGATCACTGGGGTACAGGACTAGCAGACTTGGGGGGCAGCCCTCGGGCTGACAGGGAAGGCCCCACTCCCACCCAGGCCTCACAGGAGCAGGCCCAGCGTGGCTCCAGTGTGGCTCGCTGCACGCTGGACTCACTGAGGGTGCCGGGCAGGTGCCACAGGATGTGCTGTGCATCAGGGCCCTCTGCCAAGCCCCCCAAGGGGATGCCAGGAGAAGCAGCACACGGGAGGCACCATGTCCGGTCAATGCACTGCGGAAGCTGGAAGAGATGCCAAGGGGAGATGCTGGCCACAGCACGTTGCTGGTGTTGTGCACTGCACCAGAACCAGGAAGAGAAAACCTTCCCCTCCACTGTGCTCAGTACTGACGGGGCTCACCAGCACCCCAGCTGGCAGAGGAGAGCCATGGGCAAAACCCACTTCCATTATCCAGAGCAGGCAAAGGGTGGATTTGAAGCTCAGAGGCAAGAAACTGAGAGCATACGCAAACCCAAGTCCATCCCTACGTCCTCGGACACCTGTGAGCATCTCCGGGTGCAGGGCCGGAGCTAGGGCACCAGGGACAAAGGTGTCTGAGACCTCAGCGAGAGCTGCCGGATTTAGCACATAAAAGTGAAGGACAAAATTTCAGATAAATGGTGGATACCTTTTTAATATAAATCCCTTGTGATATTTGGGACATACTTAAACAATTATTTGTCTTTTACCTGAAACTCAAGTTTAACCGGGCATCCTGTATTTTCCTGGGTACCCTGAGCCCAGTGCTGTCCTTGGAGACACAGTTTGATAGATGAGATGAGTCCGGAGCACGCGTTTCCCTCCTCTGTTCACAAGAGCAGCCATCCAGGGCGGGGAATGGCGGACTCCGGGCTTACTCCCTGCTCCCTCCACTCCAGTCCCTGAGGGCCGGCCTGGGCCATGACTTCTGCCAAGTGTCAGCCACACCGCAGTGCGGTCCCCTTCAGTGCCCTTGGTTCACTCCTAAACACGTCCTGGGGTCCTCCTGCTGAGCACCGGGTCTGAGTCCCGTGGGGCCGGCTTGCTCTGGCGTTCGAAGCGTGCAGAGCTTGAAAAAGCAGTAAGGGCGGTCGCGGTAGATCGCACAGCCTCCGTCGGGGTCTGCGGCAGGAGCCCCGGGTCGGACACACTAACATTGCTGCAGTCAGACTTATCCCACTAAGCGGAATGGACACCCCGCAGACGCTCTCACGACCTGCTTCCGGCCGATTTACGTAGTCACTACGCGGCCCGTGAAATACTGCGCCGACTACAGACAATACGTTTTCCAGGACTCCTTCCCGAGGAAAATGCTCAGTAGAGCTTCAAACACAGAGCGGTTCGGGAGAAGCTAAGGCTCGTCCTCATATGCGCAAGGAGCCGTCCCTGGGTCTGGCTGCCCAGGAAGCCGGGGCTCAGGAAGAGGGCACAGCCGTGCTGCATGGCTCGGGTCCTAGGGCTGGAGGTGGACATATGGGAGGACGGGTGTCTCGGTCACCAGGCAGCCCCTCGAGGACAGAGCTTTTCTGCACGTCTTCCCAAGTCACTGGTCTAAAGCAAAGCCATTTCTCGAGCTCGGTGATGGCCTGCTCGCTGACCAATGTCCTTGAAGCCAGCACTTAGCAGGTCCCATGCTAATTTCCATACGGTCTATGGGGACGGCCCCAGCGCCCACAGTTTCTCGTCTCCCTCATCCCTCCTTACTCTTGTCTGTATCTAACCCATGCGGCGATTTCCCCATCACTCAGGGAAGGCACACGACGTGTCCAGCGCGTCACTTTCCCTTGACTTAAACTGTGGTTGGTAAACCTTTGCAGTAAACAATGAGGTTTGCTCTCACCACGTCCTCTGATGGGCAGACTTCTTCTTCAGGTTCGGTACCCAGCATCGTTTTAGATCAAAGTCGTGCCGTGCACGTGTTAGGGGAGCTCCCCAGACCGGCCGAGCACTAGCGACGGTATGAGTGCCCGTCCCA
Organism: Potos flavus; assembly: GCA_028534135.1. Lineage (NCBI taxonomy): Eukaryota > Metazoa > Chordata > Mammalia > Carnivora > Procyonidae > Potos > Potos flavus. The sequence goes on along the minus strand of CM052898.1, from coordinate 189,843,541 downwards.
ATCCTGCTACCAGTCGCTAGCTTGAGCAATCGATGTTGTTCAGGAGGCCCTTCCCTGACATCCACAGGGGCGTGCGTTTACCCCTCCTCCCGAAAAGCATTTACATTTACTCTTCACGGGACAGAAAAGTCCTCTCGCAAACTGGGGAAAAGCAGATGTCAGAAACGTTACTTTTCCAAAGACATACAGGAAGGGGGTGTACGGAGCAGTAGCAGAGAAATAATAAAATGTCAGTTCTCTTCTGCCTGGCGAGTCCGTGCTGCTGATAGAAAGGGGTTATCAACCCAGGCGGAAACCATTTCCTGGGTATGTTTGTTTGCGCAATAGGACCCAGGAACACAAAACACGCCGTTGAGAACCGGTGGTTTTCCCAATCACGCCCGGCTTTATCCTGAGCCGGCTTGTGCCCTGCGTCCTGGAACCCTAGCCAGCCCCTCCCTCAGCCATTCTAACGCCTTCCTGGACAAGCCAGCGGCCTCGTCAGCACCGAAGACTCGTCCAGACGAAGGTTTTCATCTCCCATGATCGCAGCAAGCCCATCAGTGTAATTTTCAGATGCTTCCCGATCGGAAGTTTTCCCACCAGAAAGTGGGAAATGAGGACCCCGTTACCAGAAACCAGAGGAAAGGCGATCCGAGCTATCCCATGACAGAGCTGTGCTGGATTGTGTTCTAGTATTTGGTGGAAGGTGCAACTTGAGCGATGAAATGGGATCTTTGGCTGAAGCTTTGTCTATGCAAAGTGTGGACGGTGTGGCTTGGCTTCTCCTCTCTTAAAGACGGAATTGCTAATCAGAAAGGAGGCAGAACCCTAATATTTGGAGAACTCCCAGCCTATCCACATTGTAAAAACGGACAACACGAAGGATGTTTGAGTGACTGTGGGTAAAGAGATCAGATGCTATTCTCCAAGAAGAGAAGGAAGGACCCTGAGCCCTTCAGAGACCATTGGAGCAGGATTCCCCTCACTGTGGCTCCAGCGGCTTCCCCAACCCCCACCCAAACCCCCACCCCCTCCGCACAGTCCTGGGGGCATGGCTGCCTCCACCTAGATCTCAAAGGGTAGCGCCTCCAGGTAGAGCTGTAACTCTGTGACCCCAGCCCCGGAGACCCAGCATGAGGGCAGGGCCCTGGCACGGAGCTGCACTGGGTGGGGGGGGGGGGGGGCGCCCAGAGCCCTGGGGAACCAACCCCCGCCTCGCAGAGCTTGGGTCAGGACCCTGCCCCAGTAGCGCCAGAATGCAGAGGATCCAGCCAGAATTCGTCTCAAGCCTCAAACTCTGCGGTTTTTCTTGTAGTAGTTTGGACTTGCTTGGCCTGGTCACCCCATCCTTCCTTCCAGATACTCCCCTTCGGGGTGGGCACGTCTGTCCTGTGCCCCACCCGTGCATTCGGGTCAGTCTCCCAGCTGGAGAGGAGTCTGCCTCAGCATGACCGTCCCTGGGGTCTCCCCGGCCCCCGACTCAGAGGAGATTTAGCTTGGACTGTGGACTCAGACTTGGGAGTAGATGCCGGAGTGAGTTCAAACTCCGGCTGTTGGGATGGAGTGAACGTATTTCTCCTGCGAGAAGGACGTGACTTCTAGGGACCAGGAGTGGAAGGCTAGGGTCTGAAGGTGCCCCCCTCAAGTTCACAGGCTGAAGCCGCCCCCCAAAGGTGATGGCCGTAGGCCGCGGGGCCCCGGAGAGGTGATCAGGGCGGGGGGGGAGCCCTCATGACTGGGGTCCGTGCCCTTAGGAAGGAGACCTCAAGGAGCCCTCTTGCCCCTTCCCCGCTGCGAGGACACAGGGAGAAGATGCCATCGGTGAATGAGGAAGTGGGCTTTCAGCACTGTAGGGAGCAAGACGGAGTCGCTCATGTCAGGCAGTGACAGCAGCCCACAGTATTGAGCTAAGACGAGATATCACCCAGACCAGTATGGGCTGACCACACCGCAGACCCGACAACCAGTAGGAGCAGAGGAGGGCTGCAGGGCCCAGGAGCGATGACAGCCCTTCACAAAGGGAGGACTTTTGCAGCAAATCGTCAGTCTCCTCAGACCCTGAGCCCTGCATGTGTGACCCTGCAAACGGCAGCTGCTGCCCGGGGCTCTGCCGGCGGATCTCCAGGAGGAACCGAGCCCCTGCCCTGCTGGGACAGAAGCAGCAGTAGGCGCCGAGAGCAGCCCCGGGCGGACCGAGACCTCATCTCCACCGCGCGCCCACAGACGGACGCCGCGTGGGGACTGTTCGCTTCCTACGTCCTGTTCTGCCCAATGAGTCGTGTGGCCCGTCGCGCGCCGTGCTCTGCGTGACCTGCGAGAAGCCAAGTTCAACACGTGGGGAGATGTCGCTGAGTTTGGGATCCTGACCCGGCCTCATCCGCACGTTAACCTCGAGGACCGGATAGAGCCGGCGCTGGGAAAGACGCTCCTCGTGTGTGCCTTCCTAGCACGCCCCTGACAACCATACGTGAATTCTGCTGGTGACTTGATCTTGAACTTCCAGCTTCCAGACGTGTAAGACATACCTGTCTGTCATTCACTAGCCACCCCGACTTTGGTCTTTAGCTATGGCAGCCTAGCAGACGAAAACACTAGCGTAGGTACCGTTGTGGTGACGCAGGGGCACTGAGGCCTGGCCAAGAGCAGAGATGGTTGAGAGAAGCCAAGGAATTAGAATGGATGGGAGGGTAAGGAAGACAGAAAACCAAGGACCACCCATGCGGACTTACGGTATGAATGACTAACAGTCACCAAAGGGTGGAGCAGGCAAAGATCGGGAATTGGGAGAAGGAGAACATGAGATCAGCTGGAAACATGTTGAGCTCAAGGTGTATGGCAGACTCCTGAGTGGTGAGCTCCCTTCTCAGTTGTGCTTGTGGACCTGCCTCAGTAACTGGTATATCAGCTATGCTCCCCAAATATTTATCAGATAATGGATGGACAGATGGGTGAGTGGATGCATGGTTGAATGACTGGATGGCTGGATAGACGGATGGATAGATGGACGGACGGATGGATGGATGGATGGATGGATGGATGGATGGATGGATGGATGGTTGGATGCATGGGTGGATGGATGGGTGGATGGATGGATGGATAGATGGGTGGTTGGCTGGGTGGATGGTTGGCTGGCTGGCTGGTGGGATGTGTGGGTGGATGGATGGATGAATGGATGATTGGATGGATGGATGAGTGATAGATGGATGGTTAGATACCTGGTTGGCTAGATGGATGATTGGATGGATGGATGGATGGATGGATGGATGGATGATTGGATGGATGGATGGATGGATGGATGGATGGATGGATGGATGGATGATTGGATGGATGGATGGATGGATGGATGGATGGATGGATGGATGGATGATTGGATGGATGGATGGATTTGGGGAGGAATAGATGGAGGAATGATGTTGGTAGCCCTGGTTCCAGTAACCATATGAATTCTTTGTGATGGAACCTTGCATTCCAGTTCAGTTCCCATAAGCAGACTTTATCCTGCCTTCCACCGTTTCTCCCAGGGGCTCTCCAGCTGACACCCTATTTCCAGCTTCCACCTCTTCAGGAGCCATCCCCCCTGGACCATGCCCCGCAGCCACACCGTCTGGATCAGATATGCCTGCTGAACAGGCATCTGTCTTGTCACTTATCTGGCCTTACCTCGGAGTCCCTGTTTTTCCTGAGAGAGGTTCCTGGTTTGCTGATCCAGCTCTTCTCCAGGTATGGAATGTTTGTTCTGTTGCCAAGTGAACAGGTGAATTCATCCAAACACCAGTGGTTAGCATGCAGCCCCCTTCCAGCCAAGACCGCCCACGGTCCTGCTGCATAGCCCACTTCTTGAGCACGTCGTGTTGCCCTCTGCAGTGACAGCTGCCTTTGAGACCATCTGGTCTTCTGGCTTCCCAGCTCTAGCTCTCTTCCTCCAAATGTCACCGCCCAGGCTCCTCCGAAGGGCCCTGCTGCTATCCCCACCCAGGCACTGCTGTCCCTTGGGGCCCTGGCCCTTGATCTACTCTTAATACTTGGGGTTCTTAACCACCAGACAACATCCCCCGGGGCCTAGAGTCTCTCTTAACTTTGGAGGCTAAAGATCCCTTTAGGAAGCTGACAAAATCATAGACTATTTGCCCCCAGGAACACACACATATACCGGAATTCTGTATATATGTTCCAAGGTTCCATATATATTTATATATGCTAATTCTATACCTATGAATAAATCCCAAATATGCTACTCCACCTGGGCCTCTCTCCAGAACTTACTTTCTTTCTTTATTTTTAAAGTAGGTTCCCCTTTGAGTGTAGAGCCCGATGCAGGGCTTGAACTCATGACCCCACAATCAAGAACTGAGCTGCCAATCCAGAGTCGGATGCTTTGCAGACTGAGCCACGCAGGGGCTCCTCTCTCCTGAACTTTAGACGTAGAGATACCTGCGCTGTCCAATACAGCAGCCGGTCGCCACACCTTGCTACTTCAGTTTAAGTTTAAATTAATTAAAATTAAGTAAAATTTAATATTCGGCACCTTCATCCTGCCAGCTACACGTCACGTGCTCGTAGCCACATGTGGCCAGTGGCAGTCCTGTCACGGGACCGCACCGATGGCGAGCATCTCCTTCATCACAGGACGTTCTGTCTAACAGAACTGTCTACTGCCGTATGCGAGCGGTTGCCGATCACTTCTCTCTGAACGTCCCCTAGGCCATTCCCCCTCCTGCTGGGTCAGTCGGCAGCACCACGGGTAACCGTGATGCCGTGTCAGCGCCCGAAAATCTCAGTGCCTTACAGAAACGAGTGTCTTCCCAGCTCCCTTGCCTGCGGGGCCGCCAGGGCCACTGGGGCCGCTGATGCGGCGGCAGATCCGGTCAGCTCTGCCCTGTGTGCTTTTCACGGAGGCCCCAGACGGCCGGGGAGCAGACACGTGGGACCTGCCCTTCCGGATGTGGCTTCCTTACATCGGGTCACATTCTTCAGGCCGAAGCGAGGGACAGGACCAGGCCCCACAGCCGGGGATGAGTCACAGTGTGGATTGCCGGTGGGGCACCGTGGGCAGGCAGGAAAGGGAGGAAAAGCCACGAACTGATAACCCAAACTCCCAGAGGCCAGAACTACCCCCAGACCTGTTTCTCTCAGCCGCTCTGTGCCCCGGTAGGTGCCGACGCTCCCTTTGACCAGTTGAGGAGCTCGCCGATGTATGAACCACCTGGCCAGGGACGCACAGAGGCACAGACGTCGAGCCCCGGCTTGGGCAGCAGACGCGTGCAGCAATGTGGAGCTCCTGGCGTCATGGTGTTAATGGGGGGGATGGAAGAAGGGGGGATCATAGCACGGCCAGAGCAAGGCAGTGGGCTCCTCCCAGACTAGCGCAGTGGGGAGATCTCGTGACTCCCCAGATCTCCCAGTAATGGGATGAATTATCCAATTTCCTCTTAAAATCCCTTTTAGACAACGGGAACAGGGGGCTTAAACAATAGACATTTATTCTATCAGGATGCTGGAGGCTGGAAGTCCAAGGTCAAGGTGGGGACAGGGCTGGCTCCCCCTGACGCCTCTCTCCTGGGATCACAGACACTGTCTTTGCCCGTGTTCTCATGCAGTTGCCCCTCTGTGTGCCTCTGTGTCCCAACTTCTTATAAGGCCCCCAGTCGGATTGCTCAGGGCCCACCCAATGGCCTCATTTTACCTTAATCACCTCTGTAAAGGCCCCGTCACCAAACACGGTCACATTTTGAGGGAAATTCATATGTCGAGGCTTCAACATATGAGTTTCAGCCCATCCCAGCAGCCATCATTCCGCGGCTGCAGCTTGCAGCCCAGGACTGACCACTACACCTGCCACCCCAGCCCCAATTTGGGCTCCTCGCTTCTCCCCAACCTAACTGGCCGTCTAGCCACTTGTCACCTCTGGTCTTAGTCCCCTCAAATCCAGGCAGGACTCTAATGTCACCCCCAAGAGTCTCGTCCCCTAAGGACGAAGCTAAGCACGGCTGTGAAAAAACTCTGCCAACGTCATTAAGGTTGCAGACCTTAAAATAGGGGGGAGTATCCTGGCTCATCCAGGATATGGAGCCCAGCCCAGTAACCGGAGCCCTTAAATGCGGAGATGTCTCTGGCTAGAGGCAGAGAGACCAAAGCACCAGACGCAACCCACTGTCCCCAAAGGGCACCCTGAGGCAGAGAGTGCAGCTGGCATCTAGGATCTGACGGACAGCCAGCCAGGAAACAGGAAATTCACCCTAAGACTGCGTGGACCTGAATTCTAGCAACACCCGGAATGAGCCTGAAATCCACTCTTCCCCGGTGTCCCCATAAAGCCCACCTGACCCCTGATTCCAGCCTTGCCCAAGCTAGCAGATTCTCCAACCACACAACTGTGAGATAATAAACGCAGTTTTAAGCCACTGAGTTTGTGATAGAGCAACGAGGGGAAACTAATACACCATCGTCTATATAGCAGTGACCTTTCTAAAGCATGAATAGGCTCACAGCCCTTCTGTGTCAAATCCTCAACGGCCGCCCTAAACGGTGGTTCTCAAATTGCCTGCAAAGGATACCCAGGGTTCCTTGCAACTGCCTTTGGGGCTAAAGCATCTGATGATCATTCCTTCATAAGCAACCCGTTCTCAAGTGTGTTCTATACCACATTTTAACACACCGGAGACCCCCAAAACATTAAACATCTTGGCTGGGATAATGCATTTTTGAGCGGTCCTCATCGCAGATAAAACTGGTATTATCTCCTCTGAGAGTGCAAAGCAGGGGTGCGGTGCACTCGCCCCAAATGCAAAAAGATGCCCGTAGGAGGCTGTTGGTTGCAGGACTGCGCTAGCACCGCACGAGTCCGTCCACAGGTTGGGCCCGCGAGTCCCCATCCACCCCGCGGAGCTCGCCCAGCCTCTGCAGAAGCACGGAGGCCGAGCCCCACGTACTCCCACCGAGCGATCTCCAGGACGGATGGTTGTGTGAAACGGGGCAAGGTGGAGAAAAGAGTGAAGGAGGGAGCGTAAATGTGTATACGCATCTTCCTACATTGCAATCGAGCAAACTGGAAACACCGGCAATGTGTGGCCCCCGGAAAGGACCCAGCGTCCCCCCAGGTCTGAGGCCCGGGACTCGCGGGCGGCGAGGACGGGCCCCCTTCCCCGCGGTCCCGGGCGCGGCCTCCTTCCGCGGCCTCCAGCACTGGTGCGAGCTGTTCCGCCGCCCCGGGCCCAGCGCAGCCCGGTGCCCTGCGCGCCAGCACCGCGCTCCTCCCGGCGGTGGGCGGCGGGAGAGCAGGGGTCTCCTCCGAGGGGAAGTGCTCCGCGGAACCCGCTGACGCGGACTGGCGCGCCCGGGACCCCGCCTGCTGCTCCTCGACCGCCGCCCGCGCGCTCGGCTTCCTGGGGCCCGGGAGGCGGGAGGGACGTGGCGTCCGGGCGGCGGAGGCCGGCGGCGGCAGCGGAGAGCGCGGGCTCCCCGGCCGAGGGGGCGCGCGGCGGGCTGCGCGGAGAGTGCTGGCGCCGGCAGGGGGCGCCGGCGGGCGGCGCGCGGGCTCCCGGGCCGAGGGGGCGGTGCCTCCCGCGCGCGGCCAGCCCCGCCCGCGCGCAGGCAACGCCTCGTCCGATTGGGCAGCGCCCCACGCCGTCGGGGCGGGGCGAGCGTCGTCGCGTCCGGGTGACGTCTCCCGCGGGCCTCGGGCAGGGTCGGCGGCGTCGGCAGCAGTGGCGGCGGCGGCGGGTGGGAAATGGCGGAGTACTTGGCCTCCATTTTCGGCACCGAGAAAGACAAGTGAGTGAGAGCCGCCGGCCGAGGCTCCGGGCCAGGGAGGCGGGCAGGGCGCGCGCGGGCGCGGCGGCGGGGCGCGGGAGGCGGCGGGAGGCCCGGGCGGGCGGGCGCGGGGGGAGGGGCGCGGCGGCCCTTCCGGCCTCGGGAGCCGCGCGCCGCCGCCTCGTGGGCGCTCGGGCGGGCGGGCTGGCGCCTCGGCGGGCGGCGGGCTTCCGCTCGGGCCGCGCGGCCTCTCTCGCCGGAGGCTGCTCCGCGGCCCCTGGGAGGTCCGGTCTGTTGACGACCTGAGCTCCGCACCCCGGCTCCGAACCGTCTCGAGTTTGTGCCGAAGTTGTCAGCGTTAACCCCTTCCGCGTGCTGCAGCCTTAAATGTCGTGTCGGGCGAGTGGTTTCGAGCTCGCCGGTGTTCAGTCGTTCGGTAACGGGGCGCCGATGCTCGGGCTTGTAGCCCCTCGGCGAGCCTCTCGGCGGGTTGAAGCGACCGTCGGCGGGTCGTGAGGGCATTTGATGTGAACACGTGTGATGAACTTGGTTCCCTTAAAAGACATAACCGGATTTTAACGGACTCGGATACGTAATTCCAGTACGGAGAAAAACGTGGTCCCCCCACCCCTTTTTAAGGTTGCATGTCTTCCCTACCTAGCTGTTAGATTAAAAGCAAAAATTTTAATTCTGATTTTGATTGTCACTTTGGGACGTTTTAATTCCCAGTGCGTTGACGGAAGTTTAGACTAAAGGGAGTGTCTTCATTTAGGAGCATAGCTCTTACTTTGAAAACCTAAAAACTAAGCTCTGGCTTAATCTACTTTTTGGATAAGTATTTAGCATGTTGGGTTTTTTCTGGGCTATACAAGGCTTACACTAATATGTGTTAATGATAAGGCCCTGGGTTTGCCATAGATAATGTTTTAATACCACTTTTTCGAACACTGGGGTTTTTTTTATTATTATTTCTTAAAAGATTTTATTTTTAAGTAATCTCTACACCCAACGTGTGACTCGAATTCAACACCCTGAGGTCATGAGTGGGGCCCGGCCCTAGGAAGGAGCTAGCAAGGCACCCCTCAGACACTTTACATTGTTTCTGTTTTCCAGGATGCAGGCTATCTTGTAAAACCTTTTGTGTTGTTTGGAAGAGGGGGTTATGTTTTTTAGTAGCAAAACCACAAGACACAATCATCAGTCACTCCAGAAACATTGTTGTCAACCGTAAGTCTGTCTCTGCTGACTTAAAGATGAACAAAATTTGGATGGTGATTTCAAGGAACTAGAGGGGAGAGGGTGCCTGTCCCGTAAAGGATAGTTAAAGTAAAACATAGGGAAGCTTGTTATGTGCTAGGGAAGGACCCTCACTGGAGGCACTGGGAAACTTACCTGTAAACATCATCCTAAATGAATGGGCCAGCTCTGCTGGAAAAAGAGCCTTCTCCCAGCGGAGAAAGATGCATCATTAATTTCATTCTTGAGCTTGTAATAGTGCCATGACTTCTATTTCATGAAGTTTTCTTCCTTATTCTTGTCAAAACCTACTTTGGGTGGTGCCTTCATTGTACTCTGCAACATTTTTAGTTTAGAGGTTTATTCCACTAACCTTTTTTATATTCCTGATGTAAGAAACCACATTTCAGCTGGTTAGAGCTGTATTGTGAAAGGCATGGCTTTAATTTGGGAAACAAGATTATTTAATCTAAGTTTACTCATAGTCTCATTTCAGGGGGACTTGTGGGGTTTTAAGTTCCAGGAGACAGTATCAACTCCTAAAAAATGAAGATGATTCCTGCCAACTTTTTTTTTTTCAAGCTACAAGTAAAATGTAGGTGTATACGAATTAAAAAGATTTAGGTAGTCCTACATTTGAAGTTATGGATATTTTCTAAATCCAAGCAAAGGTTAGTTCTCTAACATCTTTTCTGTGATAGTGGATCATACTTTTTGTTTTCTGTTTCTTCCTTTTATTTCAGTAGTTTAATAAGTGGGTCACTGAAAGTTTATTACTAGGAAAATTTTGACTCATACACGAAGCTCTAATTGAGCATTATGAAATGAAAGCCATCTCTGGAAGTACAGGAACAAACATTGTTTTAATTATAGAGAATAGTTGGGTATTGTTCAGGCGGGGGTCTTGCCCATTCTGAGGGATTCTTAAAATAAGTTCTTCGTTTTCGGGGGACTTTCTGAAGATGTAAGTTGTATATTCAACTTAAATTATGTAAAGTAAGATTTAAAACGATGAGGCTGCAGATACATAGTAATCATTTTCCTCCCCCAATGAATTCAGACTTTCCCGTGTTTATTGCTACCTAATAATAAATCAGAGGCTAATTGATAATTGTGAACCATCAAATTTTGTTGAGGCCCTTTGATTCTAACTCTGAATCGGCTTCTGAACATAGGGCACTTGCTAAAAAATTGAATCTACGGGGTAACCGTCCCACCTCTGCAAGTCTAACTTCGAATGGGGCCCATCCAGTAAGATTTCATAACTCATCACAGGTCTGAGCCACCGGACATTGCCGTCATGATGGGCTGGATTGCTAGTTTTGATTTCATCTGGATCATCTAAGTATTTGAACAGTAGTAAGGGAGGGCTTTGCAATACGGACAGAAGGTGGCCTTATGTAGGCGGATGAGTTCCCCAATAGTTTGTCGTCGGTATATTGAAACCAGGAGACTGGCTTGCTTCAAACCTGTTTGGAAATTTCCTGCTGGTCTGGCGTCATGAATGAGAGAACGTGGACTTTGTTAGATAATGATTGCATTTAACGAGCACTGTGTATGAAGTGCATGCCCTATCTCTGATTCTCAGAATGAAGCCAGCTTGGCATTTTCCTCATTTCACCGATGGCTCCTGGGACCAGGAGAGGTGGGATGACTTGCCCAAGCCCAGGTAGCTAGTGGCAGATCAGGGTCTTAACCCTCACTGTGCTGTGTTGGTGTCCTCGAGAGAGAATGTCATCATAGGACACCAGAGAACGGATGTGTTTTTAAATTAACTAGTTTTAAACTAAATATTCCATTTAAGAAAAAACAGTAGAGCAGAGCAAGTAGCCGAGGGTGGAGTGGATACGGGTGAGGGGGCCTGGGATGGAATTAGAGACTTCACTGAAAGAGTAGCGTGTTTGTCAGGGGGCAGATTAAAGCGAAGTCTTCCTGAAATGCTGCCGGGAAGGGGAAGGTGCCTGTTACCCCAGAAACCCATATATGCCTGTGTTTTCGTGAAGCAAAAGAAAAGTGGTTTGGTAGCACGTACTGTGGTGTTGGCGTATTTACACGTGTCTGATGTCTACCCAGCAAAATAATCAGCTCTTATTTTCCCTTACAGAGTCAACTGTTCATTTTATTTCAAAATCGGAGCATGTCGTCATGGAGACAGATGCTCTCGGTTGCACAATAAACCGACCTTTAGCCAGGTTTGTTTGTTTTTCCTTTCTTTTTTCTGTTTTCATGTAAATTATCAAAACTTCATACTTTACAGAGGCAGTTAATAATATCCATGTATTACATAGCACATTTTTCTCTCCAGTAGTTTTATTCTCCATTTGTGTTTGTGAGTTTGTTCTTCTGTTTAAATGAGAATGAGGCAGGTGAACCACCCGGGGGGAGGGGGGGCGCTCTGCAAGACAGGTCCCTCCTCTCACCATTAGAGAAGCTTCTTACAGAGACGTGAGTAATGTTTGTGTGTTGGCTGTGACTGGTCCCTGCCGCCTCGCCACCCCTTCTGCCCCTCCTGTGCCTCTCACCGACGTGGGTCCGGCGGGGGGCGGCCGCAGCAGCATGGACCTAGCTTGTTCTCCAGGCACCGGGAGAGGCCGGGCGGGCTTTCTGCTCTCTGCGGTCTCCAGGCCCGCAGCAGAGACGGACAGAGCCACCTGCACGAGGCGCGGGTGCCGTTCTCAGCAGAGCCAGCTTGCTCTGCGCTCAGGGCTTGTCCAGCGTCCTGGGTGCGCCCCGCCTTCAGACCCCTAGGCGAGGGGAGAGTGATGACGTCATGTCAGAGAAACCCTAAAAATGAAACTTAACATTAGAAGATGGGCATTTACCTTCGGTTCCTTGTAGCCAGTCTGTTCGGTTAGTTGAGAGGTGCTGCCCGTTGGCCTGAGCTTAGGTCTGCTGTGAGTTCAGGTCAGTCAGAAATTGTGATTTGGGGTAGGTTTTGTTCGTTAATTGAAGAACAGGCAAGGATTTGCACCCTACAAGTGATCACTGTTGAGTTAAAGGGAGAAAGCCCCTGTAGCCGGGACAGAAAGCTTCCGCCCATGTTTATCTGAGCATTTGGAATTTGAAAAACTACAGTCTTTCCAGACTGAGGACTTTTGAGCTCCTTCCAGCCCATGGCGAAGTCTGAGTGAGCGTCCTCTGGGCCGTTCGGTGACTACTGTGTGTAGCCCGTGGAAGCTGCCGGACTCTGCCTGTGAGCTCACATTGTCCTGGTCTCGTGTCTTAAACCTCTGACAGAATAGATACTTAGGTTTTCCTGTAAGTGCTTAGGAAAATCAGCCGGTTGCTGTAAGGAAGAGACGTTTGTATTTTCTAACTTAAGCCCATAGAAAACCCCACAACGTCATGTGTTTTAGAAGGGGGGCGATGGCTTCCTTTCCCCCCTTAGTCTACTGACGACAGCGTGGTTGGTGTAAAAAGAATCTCATAACATACGAACATGTCTCTTTGAGGTTCAGAATGTTGGAGATCTTCCCTTAAACTTTGTTTGTTGTGGGTTTTGTTTTTTTTTTTTTTTAAGTCCTTCGATTTATGGACTAAATCTCCCCAAGTAAGCCGGTGGTCATAGATTGGGCAGTAACCAGTCTTAGGTGTCTGCTGAGTTTTTTGATTTTGGGGGGTTACTTAGAGATGCGGCAGGTGTTGGGCTGAGAGAGAAATGATCCTGGCAGGCAGCTTTTCTTCAGGCTCTCCAGAGACACTTGGTTTATTTTCTCTCTGAATCACTGATTACCTCAGAATGTTGATGGGAAGTTAATTTGAGTGCCGTGGGTCAAAAAGAGATGGCGGTTCCATTAGTGTTTGGTGGGGTCAGTAGTGCATGCTTGCCTGGACGTCTCGTTCCGACTGGCTTGGTTGGTCCGTTGGTTTCAGGCCGTCCTGACCTCCCCCGATTGTAATGGAATTGCAGGGCCCCCTTTGAGTGACGTTTCGTTCACTAAACAGCCGCTGCCGGATGACCCGAGACCGTAAATGAACTTCTTGTCAAATAATCAGGTTCAGCATAACTCTCTCAGTGTTGTTACAAACATGCTGGTGATTCCAGTTGAAACTGAGTCAGTTCAGCTTTGGGAAATATCCGAGGCCAAAAGAAGTTGACCCGGGGCAGTACTTGATGGCTCGGGGAAGAGGCCGTGCCCGGCAAGAAGGGTCTGTGTGTGTGTGTGTGTGTGCGCGCGTACGTGTGCGTGTGTGCGTGCACGCGCGCACGCGCGCGTGAGGTCTGGCTGTTGGATGTTCCTCCCTGGGGATTTCCCCGCGGCAGACCTTTGGGGAATGCCCACACAACTTCTTCCTTTACGTGTAGCTAGAAATGGAATGGCTGCTTTTGTAAAACCACTCACTAAACTGCTTTGGACCTATGTTGTTGAGACTGAACATTTATTTTTCTAAATCATGCAGTTTATTCATTCAGTTCGTAAAGCTCAGTGTGGGTTTCTTTTTAAGCTTCTTGCAGTGATGTGGACGTTAAGATTCATGTAATATATTAGCCTACTAACTTAAACATGGTTTGTTTTTTCAGACAACTTGATTTTAAGAAGAACGGTACAATGTAAGGTTTCAAGTCTGCCTGATCCAGTTTAAAGCACAAGGGCTAAAAGGATTTTTTTCCCTTAAAAGAAGGATCGGAAAAGAACAGATGTTTAAGCTATTGTATTATGTAAACAGAGGTCCCACCAAGCAAACAGGAGTGTGACTAGGTGTCCGTGACAGGACACCGTTTGGTGCGCCTGTTCCCTGGGAGACCAGACAGCTTGATGGACTGCATACAGCCGACTGACGCGTTTGGTTTTAAAAAATATAGTTTTGCGTGGGGAATATGATTATCGTGAATTTTTCGACATCTTAGCGTCTGCTAGCTTGAAGTATAAGAAAATGTCGGTGTGTTATTGTTAGTTTTGCACTAAAACACTTGAATAACGTGGGACTACCGAAAATAATGGCTACAGTTTCTTCTTGGTTGCTGGCTGACTTGACCTAAGTCACTTCACACTCTGTTTTCATAATATGATGGTTTGGTTGTGCTCCTCAGAGGACAAGTGTCTGACTTGTGGGAAACGAGCGAGCGTTGAGCCATTTGCAAACAAGTTGTCTCTTTGCAATTGTCTAATACATGCACAGCAGCCAGTAGAATTCCCCTTTTTATTTTTTTTTCCCCGCAGACCATCTTGATTCAAAACATCTATCGTAATCCCCAAAACAGTGCACAGACGGCTGACGGCTCACACTGTAAGTCCCACAGTTGGAGAAATTTTTTTAAAACAATGGTGTTAAAGAGCCCACTCTTAATTGAGACGCATACTGTTGGCTTCTGAGCTGCTGACTTAGAGCTCTTGCAAACAGGACAAGGTGCCGGAAGGCCTTGGTACCTACAGCAAGAACCTGATACCCGGCCACGTTCGGGAGGCCGCTGTCGGCAAGGGCGCTGGGGAGGCCTCTTCCCTGGGTTGACGTTTGTTAACGAGAGGGAGGGGGCCTGTCCCTGCGACACGTGACAGCCACCGGCCCATCACTGGTCTTTCCGGTGCCCGAACGCCTGCCCTTTATTAAGTTCTTTCTGTAAAGTTACAACTCTTAGGAATATTTAGGAATCAATAAGGTAAGTTGCCCAATAAGTGTGGGTTTTATTTCACCATTACAATTTTTCCTCTAGGAAGTGGAGATTTCATGATATGTAATTATTGTATTTCTCTGCTCCCATGGTTTTTGTCACCAGTTGGTGCGGGCCCCTCCTCGGCTCCTGAAGTTTTCCGTAACACGGAGGACCGCCTCGGTAGTAGCCTGCCAAGGTGCTCGCATCCTTACCGGATTGGAACTTGGCGGTGGGGGATCTTTGCGTCCCGCGAACAGAAATACAATACCCGCATATCATGGGATCTCCGTGGCGGTGCAGTGCTAGGGTGCTCCGAGACAGCCACCGGCTAAGAGAAAACCTCTCTGCTTCGAAAGAAAATAACTTGCTCTTTTTTCAGCACTGAGTCTTGACTGAAGTGATCGCCACAGGAAACCGGTTAAGTGTTTCAATTTAATTTTCCATAATATAAAGTTGTTGCGTTTTGTATTTCAGACCATTGCCCTCTTGAACATTTACCGTAACCCTCAAAACTCTTCCCAGTCTGCTGACGGTTTGCGCTGTAAGTTCATCCAAGTTCCTTCCCTGGTTCCCTGGGCTTGCGTGTCAGAGCTCAGCGTCTGCCCCGCCTGGTCTGCCGCTGTAGTGTCGAGGACGGCCTTCCACTAGACGTGCCGAGAGCTTTTGGCCTCTGAGATGGGAGCTCCTGCCCACTTGCTTACGAAATGAGAAAGCACCGGGAGGGACGCCCTCCCTATACCGTAGCTCGGAGCTGCTGCTCTTCCTTTACCTGGACCGTCATCCTAGGGGAGAATATGCTTGCAGTTAAATGTGCAGTTACGTTCTTCCCCTCTTAAGAGCAACAGTATTTAAAAGTTTTACGTTAAGAAACAAATCGTTCGGAAATTACTTTTGAGGTTTTATTTCTTGCTAGAGTTTTTCTTAAAGTCCATTCTGGAGCTCACGCTTTAATTGTGAGAGCATTGTTCCAAGAGCATTTCCCAGATGAGGGTCCTCCGAGTTGCACGGACTCCCCTGAGTTTTCCTCCACGCCTGCCCTGAGCCGACTCCATCTTTAATCAGAGCCCTTTATGCGGCTGTCTGCAGCCGCAGGAGCTCGCTTCCCGCGTGTGGGCAAGAGAAGGTGCGCTGGGCAGGGAAGCAGGGCTGAACTGGGCGTTTAGTGGACATGGCCCCTTTCTTCCTGCTTTGGGAAGTAGTAAATTTAAGTTACGAACGTTGTGTTTCCCGAGGGGTAGTTTTTCAAGAACAGAATCCTTATTGGTATCACTGGAAATTTCAGAAAGCTCAACTTTAAATTTTATGGCTCTTGAGCCGTGGGATCAATTTAGTCATCTGGATAAACTGAAGCGAACATCCTAGACCCCTGTTACAATCCCGGGGTCCAAACCAGACGGCTTCTCATTCACCAGTTTGTTTCGAAGCTGCAAAAATTCATAGAAGGTGCTGTCCGCAGATGCCTCTGGATAGCCACAGACCTAAGTCCACACCCCCTTGGCCTGCACCCCCTCAGCTTATAGGGCGATCTACACTGAGTGGAGTGGTCCCAGCAGCACTGCCCGCTCGGGCCGGCCCCAGACCGGGGGGGCCTCCCCGTTGTGCACCTGTGGGTGCACGGGCCTGTGGGGGAGGGGCTCGTAAGGTTTTCCTGCTGAGACACCGTGTTTCTCCACGCTGATCCTGACCGGGTAGCAGATCACTCGTGTCCCCGAGTCTGATGGTAACAGGATTTACTTGGTAGCCCTTGTTTTAAAATACTCGGTTTTGCTTTGGTTTTGTTTTTTTTTTTAAAGAAACAAGATCAATAGTTGGAGGGAAATGCTTATATGTGGACTTGTTAAATAATTTTCGTAACAACCCTGCCCTGGGATAAAACGAATGAGAGGTTGATGATTGAGTAACAACAATTAATCATTCTTTGCCCTGATCGTTTACCTGGGGACTGCGGATGCTTCGTTGACAAAACAATGTTGGATTAGTTTTCTTCGTGTCTTTACCTGCGACTCACAGTGCTCTTGTCGTGCGTATGCTACACAGTAAAAGTTTAGCCATACCAAATATTCCGATTATGGGGTCCAGATTCGACAAATTCAATGAAATTCTGATTCTTCAGTTTAGGAAGAAAATTCATTTAAGCCGATGAACCTGCAGCAGACCCTTCGAGTAAATTTTCAACCAGCCAGGTTCATCAGTCCCTAAATTTACAGCTTTTTAACATACCCTTTCGTCTATGGAAGTATGAACCCCAGTTTAAGAACGTGTCTGCGTGAAAGCTGGGTATTTTCGGGTGGTGGGCTCTAAAATCTGTTGAGTCATGTAGATGACTTTGCAGTTGACCAGTTTCTTAATCACTCATCTCTGTCCTGCCTGAGTCATTTGGTGGACTGAAAATTTTTAAGCCGAGTATAGAAGATAAAATAGGCCCACTATGGAGCATTTTCAAATCGAACTTTCCAGAAGTTACTAAGATGGCAGTGTTCTTCTCCAGTGAGAGAATAGCAAGATCACGGGTACAACAGTATCTGAACCACCACCACCAGAGCCCGATTCTCAACACAGCTAGCACTTGGAGCGTGTAAATATCTTCTCTCCTCATTTTTTCCTGGTGTGAGAAGGGAATGTAAACAGTAAAACCTGCCCTTTGGAATGGGCTTGTCTTCTCCCAGCTGGCCGTTCTGTTGGTTCAGGGCTTGCTCTCTCCCCGGCGAAGCAGTTCATGCTCACGATAGGATAGCTTGTAAATGGGGCCAGGCTGTCACGAGGAGGAGATGTTGCCAACGCAGTCGCGAGGTTTTGGGTTCTAAAGGAAGCCGGATTCCTGGAAATTCAGAAATAACTACAATGCAGGAATCCCCCTCCCATGCGTTAGAAAGTCAATGTAAACCATTCTCAGAATCCAAAGATTAAAGTTCTTGTCCTTGAAAAAGGTTTTTCCAGAGCTAGGAAACTGCTCCAGGGCGGCCCAGCGCATCGCTCCGAGCGCCGCGGCTCCGGCACCCTCAGCGGCACCCTCAGCGGGGCGCGCCGGGTGAGGCCGGAGTGCGGTCGTGGGAGGGGACGATTGAACATTGAGCGGGCCCAGCCTCGAAGCCACTCAGCCTTTGCAGGCTCCCTGAGCTAGCTGTGTGGAACACTGCTTTATTGACCTACCAGCTTTGTGATCTCTCAGATTTAGGTCAGGAGAATTCCAGAATTTGAACGGTAACACTCAGTAGAGTGAATGATAACAAGGATAGAATGTAAATTTGAAAAAGTCTATCCACACAGCGGACATCATTTCACTTAGTGCATGTGAATTACGAAGAATGAACTTGATGGAAATAGTTCTGGAATATAAAATCAGAATGCTTCCTTCAACAAAGCATTGTAACTTTCCCTTTATCCAGAGGCATTCGAAGTACCGTAATTGAACTTGGTGATTATCCTACTGAGTATTTATGGTCATTTGGGTTTTAATCGCATCAGAAAGAATTTTATAATAGCATCGTGTGGCTGTTATCTGTAAAAGAAATTAGTGAGGAACATCAGCTCTTCATCACTTACCCTGATTTCAACTTTTATTTTAGCCTAATAAAGAGGAAAAAAAACCAGTGTGGTTCCTTGGCCTCTATTTTAAATCATAAAAGGAAGAAAATTTTCACTTAAATTTTTTGAGGGTAAACTTGATCCTTACACTTTCTGAAAACATGGCCCTTTGATGCGGATTAAAACTTGTTGTGATTTAATAGCCAGAATTGAGACTGTCATAAGGGGCATTTAAAAACCTCACCACACTTTCAAATTTTAACAATTGGGTGTCACGCAGTATCTTCAGTGCTCCAGTAGAATGCAGCTCGGTTGTGTTTCCTCTCTAGATAATCTAATGTGTGTGACTGTAGCAGTCTGAGTTAAACGCAGAGTTCTCGGGGTTAAGGCTCCCTCGCTAACCAGCAAGGTGTCTGTTGTTTGCAGGCGCTGTGAGTGACGTCGAGATGCAGGAACACTATGATGAATTTTTTGAGGTGAGATAACGCTGTTTGAAAGTGATCAATCTGTTCGCCTTCTCTGTCTGGGGGGAGTTGCGTTTTTTTCTCTCGTTAATAGATAAATGGGAGTTCTGTTCGGTTTCTCCTTTATCTTGAGCGTTCCGTGAGCCTTAAACCCCTGTCCTCCCCGCAGGAGGTTTTTACAGAAATGGAGGAGAAGTACGGGGAGGTGGAGGAGATGAACGTCTGCGATAACCTTGGAGACCACCTGGTCGGGAACGTGTACGTCAAGGTGAGGAGAGTGTGGCAGGTGGGGGGAGTTCTGTCTCTTGATTGAAGCGGAGCGGGGAGTGACGACCACTTGCCCTCGGGTTTTAGCTGTGAACCTGGAAGTTCTGACCGCTCACTGCCGGTCGTAGATTTGCAGGCGCTCGGGCGGTGGCTGGCCGGAGCCCGCGGGCGGCGGCGGTGCTGGCTATGGGCGCAGGAGGGACGGACGGGACGCTCTTGCGTGTCGGGGTCTCCATAGCGGTTGCTCACGGGCTGTCTAGACGCAGGAGAAGTTGGTTTATAGGTGTGCTCTCTTCCATTTTTTAAAAACCTCCGTGGCCTACACAAATCCTTGGCGTTTGCTTTTTTAACCCATTGACTCGGGAAGCCACGGCCACGGTGTGATCTTGCGCCTCCACAGAGTTAGTGATCTGATTATAGATAAAGGGTGGTCCGTTTTATAATTTGCTGTGCAACGTCCTTCACTTTATGGCCCCCCCGTGACCACGCGGCGTGTCTCTGCCCCGGCGGCCAGAGGCCTTTGCGGGAAAGCGCGGGCCGCGGGCAACTCCGCTTCATCTTCGCAGTTCCGCCGTGAGGAGGACGCGGAAAAGGCCGTGATCGACCTGAACAACCGCTGGTTTAACGGGCAGCCGATCCACGCGGAGCTCTCCCCGGTGACCGACTTCCGAGAGGCGTGCTGCCGCCAGTATGAGATGGGGTAGGTGAGGGGGGTGCGGCCCGCGGGGCGGGGGGAGCCCCGGGGAGCGGCGCGCGGCATGTGGGCTCTGCTTCCCCGCAGGGAGTGCACGCGAGGCGGCTTCTGCAACTTCATGCATCTGAAGCCCATTTCCAGGGAGCTGCGGCGGGAGCTGTACGGGCGCCGGCGCAAGAAGTGAGTACTGCTCGGCCCGAGCACGCCGGTCACCGCCGGGGGTGACGAGACGGGCTCCTCAGAGTGTCCCGCGCGCGCGAGCCCTCGGGACCTGCGTCAGGGGGGCGGGGTTTTATGCCCTCAGAACTTGGCTGCTGCGGCTTTCCTTCGGGGGCTCCTGGTTCGTGTTGGTTTGCTTTGCGGGGGGAGAACCACGGGCAGAATCGGGCACGGTCTGTGTGTCTGGGACCACGGAGCAGAGACGCAGCCTGGACGACAGGGGACGGTCCCTCGTCCTACCTGGCTTGCGCTCCGACCCGGGGGTTCTCGCCCCGCTCCTCGCAGACACGGACTGGGAGACGCACACGCTGTCGGTGATGGTTCTGTTGGCAGCAAAGCACGGGAGGGGAGCCCTGCCCTCCGCGCCCCAGAACCCGCCCTGGCAGGGAGGGCGGTGTGCACACGCGTGTGCATGCATGTTGGGGAAGGGGGGAGGCTGTGCGTGTCCAGGACGCAGTGGCGGTTCAGCAGTCCCCGAGCCTTGGCGCTGGCACCCCGGAAGCACAGGCCGTGGAGGGTGGCCTGCCTTGCGATCCTGCTGAGCCCCTCTTTTTCCCTGACGCGGGGGCGCGACTGCAGTGTGGCTGCGCAGTTTCCTGGGAGCGATTTCCCTTTGTTCGCGCATCCACTGCACGGGGTACGGTGTCCAGAAGCACTCGTCACTGTGCGTCTCTGTGGCGGGCTTTGCGGTGGATGCCACAGTTCTGTTTCTTTTCCTTGGTTGCAGGCATAGATCAAGGTCCCGGTCTCGGGAGCGTCGCTCTCGGTCTAGAGACCGTGGTCGTGGCGGTGGCGGCGGTGGCGGCGGCGGCGGTGGGGGACGGGAGCGTGACAGGAGGCGGTCGAGAGACCGTGAAAGATCTGGGCGATTCTGAGCCATGCCGTTTTTACCGTATGTCTGCTAGACAGTGTTGTAGTTGATTGACCAAACCAGTTCATAACGGGAATTTTTTTTAAAAAACAACAAAAACAAACAAAGATGGGTTTCTGAATAAAATTTGTAGTGATACAGTACTCTCGGTGTAACTTATTTCTTGCGGAAAGTCTCTGCCTCGCTCTCTTTTTGCAGTCCGGCGCATGGTCGGTCCCGGAGGCGGAGGTTACTACCCGTCCCTGACTCGGGCATTAGCGAAGCCGTGGTTCCAAACTTAGAACACACACCACCCCCCCAACCCCTCACCCCCCCAACCCCTCACCCCCCCCCCCACTCCCCCGTTAAGGGAAAGTTCACCTGGGGAATGGTCAGGCCCGTTACCAGTTAACCTACATGGTGACTAGCAGTCCAGCGTTTCTCCTCCGAGGCTCCGAGGGAGCCTGGCCGGGGGGCCGCGCGGGCACTTACAGGAGGGCTGTCCGTTCGGACGCCGTGTCCCACATCTGTCACCCGGGCGTTTCCTCGTCTGCTTGCCGGGCCTCCATGCAGCCAGGAAGCGGGAGCGCTGCCAAAAACCCGGCGGTGCCCGGAGCCCAGAGCGGCCCGAGAGCCCCTGGCCCCAGTTCTGTGTCGTCACAGCTGCGGGCCCGGCCCTACGCAGCTGCAGGGACGCACTGTGGTGCAGGCTGCAGCCGTGTCACCATCCCAGAATCATCTTCGGCGCGACCACAGCGGTCCGTGCGCTGCGGTGTCACATGGACTGCTGTCGCCAGGTCTCGGCCCGCGCACGTCTCGGCCGGGGGCGCTTCCTCAGAGGAGGTCGCATCTGTGGCCCACTGCAGCGTGGTTCTGGGGACTGCCCCTGGGTGCCCATGTGCGGCCCCGGCTCTGGGGACCCTCCCCCCGCCCGCCTGCTGCGGCCTCTGGGGACTGAGAGCGCCTGCCCAGGGAGCCCGGGGTCAGTCCTGCTCCTGCGCTCAGCATGGCCCTAGTGACCGTGCACAGGGGGACGCGGGAGGAAATTCTCACTCCACCGGGGTTGGGGTTCTTTTGGTTTTCTGTTTTTTCACGAACGTCCGTTTGTATGTCATGAAAATGTTTTTTTTAAGATTTATTTGTCGAGTGAGTGAGCACAAGCAGGGGGAGGGCAGAGGGAGAAGCAGGCTCCCTGCGGCAGGGAGCCCAATGAGCGCCTTGATCCCAGGACCCTGGGATCGTGACCTGAGCCAAAAGCAGATGCTTAACCAACTGAGCCACCCAGGCGCCCTAGAAAGAGGTTTTTAATTGTTCATCACGGGCATTTCTAAAGATATTTACTTGACGGAGAGGTCACAAGTAGGCAGAGAGGCAGGCAGAGAGAGAGGGGGAAGCAGGCTCCCCACCGAGCAGAGAGCCCGATTCGGGGGCTCGATCCCAGGACCCTGAGATCATGACCAGAGCCGAAGGCAGAGGCTTTAACCCGCTGAGTCACCCAGGTGTCCCCATCCTGGGCATTTCCAAACCTGCAGGGACGTGGAGACGGCCGGGAGACCCCAGCTGCTTTAAGTCTGCGCCCCTCCCCTGCAGACTGGGCCCCACTGCAGCCCTTGGAGAGGCTCTGCCCTGCACGGCGCCCACAGGGCCTCATGTCTCGCATTTCCCTGGGTGCAGGGTTGGCAGCCGCAGGCCTGGCCAGCACCGTCTGAATGTGCCAGCAACGTGAGCAAACGGGAACGAATGCCTCGGGGGCACATAGAACGTTCAGCTGGCCTTCCGCGCCCAGCCGAGCAAGGGCTCGACCCTTGAGAATTGGATGCCCGGACGAAGGCGGCGGCTCAGGGGACTTGCTGCTCCGAGAAGTGTCCGGTCCCGACGAGCAACTCGGGAGGAGTGCCGAGTCCGTGCGGGGCCGTGCGGCTGAGACCCTGCCGGCTGGCAAGTGGGAAACAGACGGGGTCACGGGGTCCAGTCCCAGTTCTTGCCAGGCACGGGGGTTCGGAAGCAGCCGGAACACGGCCGCAAGGAAGGGACCTGGCTGGATCGGGCGCCATCCCGGTCGGTACGCACGGCCTTCTGATACCCGAGGAAACCGCTTTGGTTGGTGACCACGCTGTCCCAGGGCAAGCGGCTGGACCGCGCGGCCGGCGAGCGCCACGGCAACAGCAGGGAAGGCCGAGGGGCTGTAGGTCGCACGGCCTGCCTCTCCCAGTCCGCTGGGATTTGCATCCGCCCCACGTGGGTCTGCGTCTCCCAGGCGAAGGCCGCTTCTCGGGGCCTCATGTTGGCTCGTGCGGCCGGGACCCGGGAGGGACACCTCTTCCCCCGAGACACCCAGTGTCTCACGCCCCATTGACCCAATTCAGTGCAAGTTACTCTTCTAGTAAGAGAATGAACAGCTTCCAGGCTCCCTGAGATGAGGATGAGAACATAAGACCTCAAAAAATGGGACAGACACACCCACTGCAAGGGAGACTCGGTTCTGAATATGGATACGAACCCCTGAAATAACCGCAGGCAGACGGCCTCCTGCAGCCCTTCCAAATGAACACGCCGCGGGGCGCCCGGCCGGCTCGGGACCCTGGGGCCGCGGGCCGAAGCCCCACATTGCTGGTGCTTAGGGGGGCTGCCTGGTGCGTTCAGCACGGGGCCGAAAACAAGCAGGACGAGCTGAAGGAGCAGCGGGGCCGCCAGCCCCAGACGGGCCCTCCCCGCCACGGAGCTCTCCTCCTAGAGGAGGCGGCGCCCCCGTAAGCTTCGTGAAACGTGACCGTTTTCCCCGCGTTTCGATTTTACAGAAGGGAAATCTTCATGCATAACTTGGCTTGCTCGTGCTCGGCGTCTTCACGACCTCCTGTATGTTTTGGACACGGTGCCCAGATCTGCAGCCCCGGTCTCCCCGCAGCCAGAAAGAAAGGAGCAGAGTGGTGCCGCCCACCACACCGGCTGGAAGAACCCCAGGGCGCCTCTGGCCAGAGGGAACAGCCGTGGCAAACTCCCCGAGGCGAGCGGCAGCCCGATGCACCGGGATCTCTGACGCCGTGGCTCCCTTCCCCTCACCCACGTGTCCACCAAGGGCCACTGTGGTTCCTTCGCTGTGTCCTCGCTGGGGACCGACCGGCTTGGGGGGGGGGCAGCCCCCACCGGGATGGAGCGGTGCCGGCCTCCGGGCCCAGAGACCCAGGGACCCCTCGCTGGCTCCGCAGGCCCCGCTCAGAACTTCCTTCCGCACACGGCTGCACAGGACTGTGCTGGGGGGTGGGGGGGCGCCGACAGCAGGGTCCTGGGGGGCAGCAGCCTCTCGCACAGCACCATCAAGGCCAGCATGCCGGAAGGGAGTAGGGGACATCTCCCAGGGCCTCGGGGGGCTTGGGAAGGGCCCAGACGCTTATCTGGAGTCACGAGAAGGGTTTGGCGAAGGGGGGAGGATGCGGTCTGACTGGTGTGTTGAGGTCGCCTCTCACTGCCGTGTGGACAGGAGACTGAGGCCGGCGAAGAAGCTGCGGCTGGGGGGGGGCCCCCCCGGGCGGCGGTGGGGGGGCTGGAAGACGGTCACGCCTCTGTGGGCGGCACCTGTTCCCGTCTCTGCCCTTGGTTAGAACACAGGGTACCTGGTCTTTCTCCGTGTTTCTAGGAGCTGCGTACACACCGTGCGAGGCGTCCCTCGTCCACGTGCGCTCCGAACACTTGTGGTCTGCGGCTGGCCTTTCCCTCCCTCGGGGGGGGGCAGGGGGGGCCTTTGGACAAACACGTGTCCTTAAACTTAATCGGGTCCAACGTTTCCACCTTTTCTCTGCGGACAGTGTTTCCTGACTCCTGTTTGAGAGATTGCTCCCCAGTTTCCTGCCTTCGTCCCCTTTTCCCCGTGGGGTCTGTGCCTCCTAGCCAGTCAGTGTGTGTGGTGTGGGATTTGTCGTGGCTCTGTGTGACTGTCCCTGTTTCTCGTAAGAACCACCACCTCTCCCTGCTGAGGGGAGAGTCCTTGGCACCCGCGTGTAACAGGTCCGTTTCCGGATTGTCTGCTGCCCCGTGGTCTGTCTCGTGTCCTCGAGCCCAGCATGTATTTGGAAGGAATGAGAGCAGATAGACTTTGCCTCCAAGGGCGTTCGCCTTAGCAGATTTGGGGGGTGGGGGGAGGCTCCATCCGCTCGATCTGATAAAGCCGCCCGGCGAACATGAAGTTGGGTCTTACTTACGGCCCAAAGAACAAAGCACCACCTGCATCCACGGTGTGACCCGGGGACAGCTCACCGGCAGGACAGCCTGGGTCTGCAGAGCGTGCCCGGAGGTCCCCGAGTCTGCAGCTTTGGACAGATCAGTGCTGTGTCGTGGGGGAGGACAGACAAGTCAGGGTCAGCCGGGTCGCCCGCTGATCAGACGCCACCACTCTTCTCCCGGGAGAGGGAGGGACGGGGAGCCCAGCTCCCGCTCCTCTCCTGGGGAGACCGCTCCCGCCCCCATCACCGGGGTGGCCGTGACGTCCCCGTGGAAATGCAGTACCCTCAGTATCCCTCAGGGCCCTTCCCAGCCCGCTGGAGAGAGGCCGGCGGGGACCCAGAGTGGGCTGGGGAAGGGGCCCACCCCCCCATCCAGGCTACCCTCCATCAGCCGCTGCCCCTCAGGGGTCCTCCTCGCTCCACAGACAGAGGCCTCTGCCCCGACGAGGTGGGGGCTTCCCTCTCCCCCCCCCCCGGCCCTTCTTCCCTGACGCCCGGACCCACTGACCCGGGAGTCTCCCCAGCAGCTGTGCAGCAGATGGGACGAGGACAAGGCCGTGGTCCAACAGCTCTCCTCCCACGTCCAAGGCTGAATCTCCTTCCCTCTTCCAAGTTCAAGGCCTCTCCTTCCACCCCATTGCAGGTGATGGAAGCTTGCCCACCAGTCTGAGGCCCGCCAGGTGGCTGGCTGCCTTCCCGTGTTCTGGGAGCAGCAGAACCAGGCTAAGTGCACACGGCCCATCAGGAGAGGTCCCCGGCCTGGGATCCACCAGACCAGTGCCGGCCCTGGCGGGGGCTCCCGACAGACCTGGTGACTCGTAGACATGCGCGGTGTGGCCCTTAGGGCCCCCTTGGGGTTTCCTGTTAGCACGAGCACAGGAGCTCTGGCCCCCAACATGGGGCCCCCGTCTCAGGACAGGTTGCATTCTTTTACCCAGAAGTCTTCGGGCACGAACTTGGCTCAGTCACTGCTGGAGCCTCCTGGGGGGAGGGCGGCACCCTGGACGCGAACACCCCCACCCGCCCCGGGAGGGCAGATAGACTCCGGCACCTGCTGCAAATCCCAGGTCTTTTTTTTTTTTTTAAACAAGTTGAATCACATGAAATGGCCATTGTTAAAGGTCAAATAAGATCAAACATCAGCAATTTCACGTGGTTCAGCCTGACATCCCAAGGTTAGGCTGACTGCCGTTGCAGGAGGGGCAAGAAGGCGAGTGGGGAAAAGCAGAGACCAGGAGTCTGAATCCTGGGTCCGGATCCTAGCTCTGCTCGCCACTAGCTGTAACATTGGGCACGTCACTTGACCTCTCCGTTTTTTCTCATTTTTCTCGGTCAGGGGAAGATGAAGCGGTGTGAGGGCTGTGATGAGGGTTCCATTGTTAATTTAGGTAAAGGTCCTGCACGGTGAGCGCCCGGCACGGACGCAGCAAGTGCTCGGTAGCCGTTAGTTAATAGGAGCAAGACGGTCAGTAACGGAGGGTAGAATGTGGGTGAGCCCAGGACAAGGAGAGGGATCACTAGGAGCCCCGCGAGACCTGTTTTACAAAGTGTAGAGCCCACAAGTTTGTAAGAAGTTGTGAGTATAAAACTCACACGCTGAACATGACAAAACATCGTTGAGAGAAGTAAGGGAGACCTAAAGAGATAGGCATCCCATGTTCATGGACCGGAAGCCTTACTCCCCACACCCAAAGGAAGACCATAGTTGGGAATGCCTTTAATCAAGGAAGGGCAAGCCTTGTACGCTGAAAATGACAAAACATTGCTGAAAGGAATTGAAGACCCAAATAAACGGAAAGCCAGCCTGTGTTCACAGATTGGAATATTTCCCATTGTTAAGACAGCACTACCAACCCCCCCACGGCAGCCTGCAGATCCGACATAATCTCTATCACGATCCTGACGGCCTTTCTGCGGAAATAGAAAAGCTGATCCTGAGATTCATGCGGAATTTTAAAGGACCCTAAATAGCCAAGAAATTCTCAAAGAACAAAGTGGGAAGACTTGCAGTTCCCGATTTCCAAACTCACTACAAGTCACGGTAATGAACATGGGGCGGGCCTGGCATAAGGGCGGACACAGGGACCAGGGGGACAGAACTGAGGGTCCAGAAAGAACCTTACTCCCCTGGTCAACTGATTCTCACAAGGGCACCGAGACCCGTCAACGGGGAAAGAACAGTCTCCTCAACAAGTCCTTGGGACCGCTGCTTATCCACAGTCGAAGGAAGGAAACTGGATTCTTACCTCCCACCATAAACAAAAAATAATTCAGAATGGGTCAGAAACCTAAACATAAGAATTAAAGCCATGAGGGCCGCCTGGGTGGCTCAGTCGGTGAAGCATCTGCCTTCAGCTCCGGTCATGATCTCGGGGTCCTGGGATCGAGCCCACGTTGGGCTCTCTGCTCAGCGGGGAGCCTGCTTCTCCCTCTTCCCAGGCTCCTGTGCGCGCTGTCAAATGAATAAATAAAATCTTCTAAATAAATAAATAAATGAATACTCCCCGGTGTGAAACCCACCAAGGGCCCCGGAGCGTGGAGGCTGAAGGCTGGACCCGGGTCTCCCCGCCCCCCTCCCCCACTCCCGTTCCTTGCTCCGGCCACACTGGCCACACTGACCTTTCCTGCGTTCTTCCAGCCCCTGAGCTTGTTGCTGCCCCAGGCATTTGCGCCCTGGCTGTTTTCAGTCCGGGACATTCCTCCTTGAGAACAAGATGTGGCTCCTCGGGTCACCTGGCACCTGTCCAGGGCGCCTTCCTGAGCACCTGACCTCATACTCGCTCCCATTCACGTCTTCCTCGTTCTTCACATTAATTCTCAATAGAGGAGGTTTTGTCATAAAATGAGATCTTGTGCCCCCTCCCCTAGAATAGAAACACCCCAGGGGCAGAGCCCCCGTCTGAGTCTCCCTGTGTTTCCAGAGCCAGGGACACAAGCCCACCAAGTAACTGCTGGATGAAGCCCGACGTGGAGGTGCTGGGCAGAGCCAACCATGCTCCCACCTCTGTGCACACTTGGTGGCACTGTCCCTGTCAGCCCCACAGGGGCCTGGGGAAGCTCAAGGGGCCACCCCAGAACCTCAAGAGGCCGGCTCTTTACAAGTCAAGAGCCCAGGGGTTTGAAATCCTGTTGGGGGTGGCCTTCCCGGTGGCCCCAGGGGGCCCTCCTGGGCACGGCCAGCGTTGATGGGGAGCGCCTGGGTAACACGTGTTTCCGAGCGGCTTTTGTGACTTGTGGCCAAGTCTCAGGCGCGCTCCGGTTCGCTCCCAGTTTCGTGGGAGCGGTCCCCGGACCGGGCGCACAGGGCTCGGAAGGCAAGCTCTGGGTGCGCTGGGCACCTGCACGATGGGGAGCAGAAATCAATCCCGGGAAACCCCGCCGCGGGGAACCAGAGCCCGGGGGCCGCGTGTCCGCTGGGTGCCCCCCTGACCCGAGGCCGCGGGGACCAGGGCCGGCGTCGGGGGGGGACCTGGCAGGCGGGACACTGCGGAGGGTCAGCCTCGCGGCCTTACAAGCCCTTCCCCGCTCCGGAGGGCATGTGGTGGAACTCCTCGACAAACAGTTACACTCCCGCCGAGCAAGCAGTTAACCAAGTAAAACAGAATCGAGTACGGAGTGTCCGCACCCCAGGAGTCCGCGGTTCTGGTGGGGGGTCCTGGGGGGCGGGGAGGAGGGCAGAGGGGCTCCCGGCCGGCTGACGCGTCAAAGGGGAGTAGAAACCAGGACTAGGGCCGGCGGTTGGGCAGTGGGGGCGGGGCAGTGCGGGTTGGGGAGGGGGCGGGGTCCCGGCCCTGAGGCTGGGCAGTGAGGGCGGGGGAGGGGACGGGGAAGGGGTGGGGGAGGGGCGAGGGAGGGGGCGGAGTCCCGGCCCTGCGGCTGTGCAGTGGGGGCGGGGGACGCGAGCGGAGAAGGGGGCGGGGTAGGGGCGGGGTCCCGGCCCTGGGGCTGGGCAGCGATGGCGGGGGTAAGGGGC